>SNQJ01S0155729.1:24322-39776 GCA_010110895.2 Picea sitchensis | reverse complement strand
CTGACATTCCTAAATTTGACGGTTGAGCAGGAGAAGATCTGAATAATCATGTTATGACTTTTCATCTATGATGTTCATCCAACTCCTTGATGGATGAATCCATTCGATTATGACTTTTCCAATGAACTCTCATGTGTTTAGCAACATAATGGTACATTGAATTACTGCGAGGTTTATTCAATGAATTTAACATCCTAGCCATGGCCTTTTTGACACATTACTAGTTGCCAATTCGATACAAAATGGGAACCAAAACTTTGATTTCTTTCAAGCAATCCTCTTCCACTCATATTTCTGATCACATCCATGAGTGGAGGAGAAGAAGACATTTAATCAAAGTTCCTCTTCCTAATCAACTATTGGTCGAGTGGTTTACTAAATCATTCATTGGACCTATCACTCTTGATGTTGCCATGGGTGGTGTTGTCATTGAAGAGCATGCGATTAGTCATGCTCAATATCTCAATCTTTATTATTCGCAAACGGGAACACTTTATTATTTTATCTCTGACGCTCCTCGTCCTTCCACCAATCCTACCCCAAAACCTCCAACAACTTCTCATGCTATTGATGGTGTGATTGGCACCTTCCACGTTGAGACCCATTCGATGCACCACGGCCACACCAATCCCAAATCCAATAATTTTAATGCACAAAACACTCATGCTCCTTCTCCTTCCACCGGTAAGATTGTTGAGGTTAATTCTGTTCAATCCACGCCCACCAGAAAGAATCAAAATAAGAAGAAAGGAAAGGGTAAGAACAAGGAGGAAAAGAATAATAATCCACAATCTGATAAATCCAAAACACAAACCGTTGATGAGAAAGACAAATGTAAACCTTGTTACCCCTACCTTATTTGTGGTGACGATCATTACACGAAATATTGTCTAAGACGCATCGAGGTTACTAAGTTCCTCCAAGGGACTAGGAAATATTCTACACCTGTCATTTTGTCACAACCTTTCCCTTCTCAGCAGTAATCCCAACTGGTCATTCATGACCAATATTCTCCTTCTACTTCATCCTATGTCCTTATGTGTACTGGTGATTGTAAAAAGAACGAAGTTGCAGTCGCAAATCGAGCCAAGGATTAGTATATGTTAAAAGAGAAAGTTGATGATATAGCACCTTTGTTGGTTCAACTTCTACCTAAAATTTACCTCCAAATGGTCCTCTTCATCTTGAAAGACCGAGTCTCGATACAGTCCTTCACCCTCATCCCAAGGGCGTTGTTCAAAAGTCTGTGTTCAATCCTCATGCACATGCTGCACAAAACTACAGTATTGTAGAATACCTTGTGCAAGCACCCTCTGCGATGTCATCTCTCGAAGTTTTTCAAAGTTGTCCTACTCAATGGAAGGCATTGTTAAAATCCATCAGTGTAATTGATCCCACGGATACTAATTTAATAATATTTGACTTGAAATATCACGTTCCAAGGCTCCCTCCTCGGTTAGCATTTCATATCCAAGTTGTTGTTGAAAACAAGAATATTTGTAGAACTGTTATTGAAGAAGGAGCCTCAACTCGCGTTATGTTCATTACCTATTGGAAATCCATTGGCTCTCCTACTCTCACCGAATGACACAATACACGTAATGCCTTCAATGGTATAAGATTTAAACCCTATGGTGTTCTTCCGTCATTGTCTACTACGTTGGAAGGTAAATCGGTCAATTTCGATGATGGGGTCTTCAATGCACCTCTTGATTATAACCTTTTACTTAGTTGTAGTTGGCTCGATTCTATGTGTGTAGTTGTGTCTACCCTTTTCCGTGTGTTACATTTCCCACACCAAGGAAAGGTCGTTACTGTCGACCAATTGGCCTTCTTTAATTCCCATTCCTCTACTAGAAACATTCCCTTTATCTTGAAGACACCCCCTGGTTACGAGAATGTCGGAGTAGGTCTTTTGAAGGATTCAACTTTGACAGGTACATTTCCAATCCCACCACCCGATATTCCACCTCTTTTTGTTGCCTCTATTAACATGATATCCACCACTATTGGTGAAAACCCTGATTCATATGACCCATGGGTAGTACCTAGCCATGGTGATTACCTCCATTATGGCAACACGATTCCTTTAAGTCCGGTCGAATCTTCTGACCAAGCTATTCAATTCGGCAACCCCCTCTTGTCCTTCTCTCTGTGATTCATCTTCTGATCCGTTTCACGTGATTTTTCCTAAATATGAGATGATAATGTTTGTCATGTATATGGAAAAAACTCCCTGGGATGATGGGCATCATCGCTCCATTGTCGTTCTAGAACATGACACCATAGAGAGTTACCAACGGATTTCGACTCCCTCAGTCATTGTTTTCATTTCTTAAGTTCCTGATTCATAACACAATGTTTTGTACGAAGGGAACTTGAGAAACATTTCACCTACCATCCCTCTCGACATATCCATTAAACCCGGAGTCATGGAGAATGTTCCTATCGAGGCCTCATGTTCTACTGATGAGGTCCACACTTATAAAGCCCTTTTCCAAGAATTTTGTGATGTTTTTTCTTGGATTTATAAAGAGATGCCAGGTATCGATCCGGATATCATTGTACATGAGATTAAGACATACCAAGATACTAAACCCATTCGGAAAAGACTTCACCCAGTGCACCCATGCAAAGTTGTTGCTATCAAGCTCGAGGTTGAAAAATGTCTTAAAGCTGGATTTATCTATCCCATGGCTTTGACATATTGGGTATCCAATATAGTTCTGGTGACTAAGAAACAAGGTACCATCTGCGTTTGTGTAGATTATAGAGACATAAATAAAGCTTGTCCTAAGGACAATTACCCAACCCCTTTTGTTGACCAGATCATTGATGACTATGTCGACAACAAAATATTCTCTTTGATGGATGGTTTCTCTAGCTATAATCAAATTAATATTTTACCCACAGACCAACCCAAAACCGGTTTTATTTTCCCTTGGGGGACCTTTGCCTACTGGAAATTACCCTTTGGTCTAAATAATGTTGGAGCGACTTTTCATCACGCTATGTCTTGTGCTTTCCATGATAATAAGAATATTGTGCAACCCTATCTTGATAATATACCGGCACATTCCATGCATCACCAAGATCACCCGACACATTTGAGGGCCATTTTCGTACATTGTCATTATTATCGTATCTGCTTAAACCCACACAAATGAGTTTTTTGTGTGGAGTTCGACCGACTGCTTGGTTTTATCGAGTCGATACATGGGATTTGAGTAGACCCCTTGAAGGCTGAGGCTATCCTTAATCTACCTCCTCCTTCCAATTTAAGCTAGCTCCAAAGTTTGCAAGGGAAGGAAATTTTTTTAGGTCATTTCATCCCCAATTATGCTGAACTAATGAAAGGATTCACTCGGCTACTCAAGAAAGGTTACAAGTCTGTATGGGACGATAGTGCAAACAAATCCTTCGAACCTTTGAAACTTTCCTTAACCCATACACCATTACTATTTCCCCCTGACTATAGTCAGGATTACTTCCTCTACTTACTTGCTTCGGACTCTACCATTTCCATGGTCTTAGTCCAAGAGAATGATTCGCATGACAACCATGTTATCTACTATTTGAGTCAGAGTCTCACAACTACCAAGACCAAATACCTACATGTGGAGAAGCTGGTATATTGGCATCTGTTCAAGTTGTCCAATGTTTTCGTCGTTATATCTTATTACGCATGACCACTGTTATTTCCGATTGCAACCCTATGCAACATATCCTCACCTGACAATTACTAGGGGTAAAATACTCCAAATGGATAGTGATCCTCTAGGACTTCGACTTAGAATTTGAATGTGCCAGGTCCAAGAAATCTTTGGTTTTTGTCGACCTGATATGTGACCTTCCCTCCACTGAGACAGAAAATGTGGCAGAGGATTCATTACCTGACGAATCCATTTTTCTGATTAGTTCTAATGACATATAGTACAAAGATATCATTATCTATCTCTAGACTCAAACTTTCTAGCCCAATCTATCTAGTACTAATCGTCGTCGTATACGGTATCAAGCCTGCCAATACATCATTCTTGGTGACACCCTTTATCATTGAGGTATTGACTCCAATTTTTGATGATGTCTAACTTAGGATGAAGATGAGAAAGCTTTGAATAATTGTCACTCTGTAGCATGTGGCGGTCATCTGTCCAGTTATGCCACTACCCAAAAGATCTTACGAGCAGGTTATTTCTGGCCTTCTTTGTTTAAGGATTGCATCATTGTTGTTCATAAATTCCATGCTTGCCATACTTATAATAGAAAGATAAGATATCATCCTTCTCCTTTACATCCTTTAGTTTTCATTGGTCCATTTTCCAAATGGGCAATTGACTTCATGACATGTAACCCTCACTCAGTCGAGGGGCATGGATACATCATTGTAGCTATGGATTATTTCACTAAATGGGACGAGGCAATGCCTACATTTGACAACACCGAGAAACTTGCAGGATTTTTCATATTCAATCACATCATTACTCGGTTTGTTGTCCCTCAAGATATCGTTACTGATCACAATAGCCATTTTCAAAATTTTGTAATGTCTGATCTTACTGAAAAGTTGAGTCTTCGCAATGAAAACGCAACCCCCTATTATCGATAGGCCAATGGATAGGTTTAAGCAATCAACAAAGTTCTCATTACTATGCTTCGACAGATGAGAGGAATTCATAACACAAGTTGGCACACGATGGTGTTCTCAGCATTATGGGCTTATCGTACATTCATTAAGTCCGCCACGGGATTTACACCTTTCCAACTATTTTATGGTATCGAGGCTATCTTGTCGATTGAATGTGAAATATCGTCTTTGAAACTGGTCGTTGAAATTCTCCCTAATAACTCTACCGAAGAGGAGCGTATTTTGTATTTGATGCAATTAGATGAAAACCATCGTGATTCCACCCTAGTTATTGAAACTCAGAAGAAACGTGTTAAATCCCAATACGACAACCATGTCAATCCATGTGTTTTTTCTAAAGGTCATCTAGTTATCCTTTACAAACAGGATTGTGATTTTCTAGGGGTTGGTAAGTTTGAAGCCATGGGGCGAGGTCCTTACATTTTCAAACGTGTGTTGGAGAAGGGAGCTTATGAGCTAGTTGATTATGATGGAATCCCTTTGAGTGAGCCCCAAAATGGGATTTACTTAAAGAATTACTATTCTTAAGTCATTTTTTCATGAGTGCATGTACTTTTAGTGTATCATACTCTTGTGTTCTTTTTCGTTGTTTGGTTTCAACCTTCAATTGCTTACCTTGCGTTGTGCTTGGTTTCCAAATGTCGGTGTCTTCGCTACCCTACATTGGCTTCGGTGATGGCGCTAGTCGTAGTACTCAGAACTTAGCATATGTTGGTTGGGCAATTTATGCACCTACGGACGAAATGGTTAGTCTACATGGTGTTTTCCTTGGTTGTGGAACTAATAATATCGCAGAATATAGTGCAGTCATTGAATTATTGACTGACGTTGTGTCTCTTGGAATCCGTCATGTTATTGTACACCTTGATTCATAGTTAGTAGTCCTACAGTTGAGTAACATCTACTCCATTCGAAGTCCTATGTTATTAAGGGTATATTTATGATTTCCTCTCTCGGAACGTCATTTTTATTACATTGAATATCAACACATTCCTATATGTTTAAATACATGAAAATATACATTGGTTAAATTTAGATAGACATTAGAGAAATTTATAAAATCCAATCACACTTTGTACATACAACAAGTATGATGGTAGAAGCCTCATCTATATATAACGATAAAAGTTTTACAAAAAGTATTTTTGTCCGAAGACAAAAATATCAAAAATGTGAAGCACATGAATTCATATACAAATATAGCATCAAGCATGTTGTTCGCTATAACATGTGACTTCCCATGATACTCTATGGAGTAGTCAACCAATGGAAGTAGATATGTCCACTGTGGCATTGATAACGCCTCAGGATATCGTCAATAGAGGCATCTGGGACATCCATCGTCAGCCCCTCCAAGTTTTTCTCTATAGCCTCGTAGTCAGCAGCAGCTAATCCTACTACCTTAGCTCTCTTCCCTTGCCTATGGATGGAGGATAAACTTGGAGGTCGATGAGGTCCCATGTTTGCATCATCAAAGAGATTTTTGATTAGTCATCAGATAAAGAACATAAAAACATTTTATATTAAAAATCATAAAACCATTATAAAAACAAAATGTACCTCTTATCTATGCTCCCCCATTGAGAAACATTAGGAAGAACCAAGTCTGGATCACCTTAGATGTCTAAGACAACGTATTCGTAGTTGCCTACCATAAGTATCTAGGTCCTTAACCAATCAAAGAAAACATCATTATACCTGATGATGGGACCAGTCACATGTTGTGCCATGAGGTCAACCCACCTCTTCATTCTTGGATCCTATGGGGAGGGTATGCCCCATTCTACCTATAGGCTTAAGTTTGTAACTCTCTCCAGGAAGAAGGGCACCAAAATTCATCTATATTTGAATTGTTTCAAGTCACCACTCTTGCACTTGGTCAACTTTGTTTTCATGCTTCTGAGAACCCCATCAAACCAATTGAAAAATTGGGGTTGCATACATTCTAGCGCATACTGGAAATAGCTCTGAATATCCATATGGGGAGTTTAAATTCCTTCCATAAGTGTGATAGTGTATAGGATAGTCCGTAAAGGTAAGTCACAGACATCTCTTATAGTGACTTTGTCACTATGTTTCTAAGTACCGAGCACACAATGTGCATTGATATAATGGATCATAGGCTCTCCACCTCCCCTTCTACCTGTCAGTGTAACCTGAGCCCCACAATGAGATAACCCAATCAAGAAGTATATATCCTCGATATCTATCGTAATAATGTGATCCCCCATATGGAATTCCTATTTGTTCACATACCACATATGAAACAAGTATTCCAGTAACCTCAGTTGGGCCCTCATGCCCTGGATATTAAAGAATTTTAATAGTCCACACTGTAGGAGGGAATTTACCATTCCCGGGTCATTCCCGAAAAATTAATCTTCATCGTCATGCTCTCTCTCTCACCGTTCCAACATTTTTACTGTAGAAAACATCCAATGGAACATTAAAGAGGGATTAGCATCTTCATCTCTTCCCTGGAAATTTTTTATTGGCAAATAAATCTAAAAACACTTTTTGATTTGCGCACGTCGCAAGCTAGGCCATCCATACAGTGTGAAGTCATCGCAGGCTAGCCTAAGGGCCACCCACGATGACCTTGGTTCATTGCAAGGAACGATATAAGGCGCCTGCGACGACCTCCACGTGTGGATACCTTTGAAAACTTAACTCAAAAATCCATTTCTAACCAATTAAAAGAAAAAATTGATCCATGAAAAGTTGAAAGGGATACAAATTACCTGTTCAGCGGAGACCAATCATCAAATGATCAAATGTTCCTCCCACAATCTGCAGAGGAATATTGAGGTAAAATGGGGGTTTTGGAACAAAGTTTGGGTGGAGTAACAATGGAATAGTAAAAAGAAGTTTTTACCCATATTTATTAACTTTTTAACTTTTCATTTATATTTTAAATTATTCCACCTAAACCCTAAAATTCTAATGACATTGCGAGTGTTTAATTTTTCATAGATGAGAAATCTAGGAGTGGAACATTGAACAAGGATATGTCTTTTGGGTTTTCTTTTATACGTTTGTCACATGTACAGATCCTTTTAGGGTTTTTTAGGAAAAACTCTGAGCTTAGTTTTTGTTCTTTCTCGTGCTCGTAAATCAGTGAGAATGTAACCGAGTATACTTTTGTCGTTTTCTCGTACTCGCAATGGTAACACAAAAAATGAAACCTATGGAGTATCCTTTAAGCTCTTTTCACACTCCGTAGAAATGAAAATATTATTGCGCAACCTTGTTCTTTTGACGTTCGTAAAAGTATTTGAAGAAAACATTTGATGAGCAGTAGGTTATCACTTTTTTGGTCTCATCGGATTAATTTACGAAAAAGGAACTTGTGGAGTTCTCTTTAAGGGTTTTTCAGACTCTATAAATATGAAAAACCCCTGAGTTTTCTCTCTTTGGACTCGTTAAAGAAACATCAAAAGACCCATATGGGACCGAACCACTCCTTTTTAGGGTTCGTTAAATATACTCTGAGGGACTCATCCAAAGGATGAGCTTAGATTAACAATATTATGTTATCCTCCTCAATATTGTGTAAAAATAAAGAGGTACTCGCCAGAAATGGTGGGGCAAAATTTGGGAAAGAAATGTGTCTTTGTTAGTGGCAGTGAGAGTCGCTCTTGAACATGACAACCCCCTTCATCATTTGAATCTGGGTTGGGAAATCCATTTGTCTCTCGTTTAACCATCTGCATGTTCATATGTAAGGTCCTCCTTGAGTCGATGTTTCCAATACCATTGTCGTGTCGTTCATATGTTCAAGAGAAGTCCATCCTTAATAGGCCTCCTATTGAGTTGGCCATCTGCAGTTATAAATTTGCTACCATGTCGGCCTTCCCTGTGTCCATTTTGAACCACTTAATACTCTAATATACCTCAAATATTTTACTTATTTTGTGTCATTGATGGGGTATACATCAAGGCCCTCATGTGACGAGTCTTTTTCTATCGACTTCATCTCATTATCTGGGAACAAGAATTAGAAATCATTCAGTACCTTAGATCTTGTGTGCGTCAATCGCAGGTTTCTTCTCTTTCAAATAGTGGGTTTACAGCATTGACCTTTGATTGGAAGATTCCATCAAGTGTTCGACTTCAACTCATTTATTCACGTTCGTTGGATTGTACTGGGGTAACTTGGGAGTCATTGACATCAATGGTGATTTCCCTCACACTTGTTAATGGTTCTCATCATTGACTGGTAATCAAGTGGTTTCTACCATGTTCAACTTCGACACGTGTAATCTCATGGTTAGATTCATACTTAGGGATGAGGGAAACGAAGACCCTGGATCATCTCACTCTGATTTAGGCTACGACAGAGTATTCATGATTTGTATTGAAACATAGATCCACTTTCTATGTCTCATGGCTATGTCCAAATTTGAATTCTTTAGAGCGTAGATCCATAGTGTATTCCAGGTGGTCATGCTAATTCATGATGACATGAATCCATAGTGTATATTTAGTGGCCATGAATCATTTGACATTTTTTAATATGAGTATGGGAATGCCTACCCCTAACAATGGTATATTATTATGTTGATGCTTGACTGTTTGCAGGTCCCCAACTAGTGCGCTCTTTGTTTCTGATACACACATTCTACAAAGTATTTCGGTTGTCATGAGTTCCAGCCTCATACTTTGGGGGGAATTTTGTTACACATTATTTTGGTCATCTTAGTGATCCATTGACAACATGTGTGCATGTTTCCAAAAGATTATTTCTTCATGAGAAAAGTGATTGAATTTCTCTTATCAAAAACCTTATCAAGGAATTTTGTCGCGGGCTGCACCACAAGCAGGATGTGATGATGCTTGGTCATTGCACTCTGACCTAAAGTTGGCATGCGACATATCCACAGGAGGCTCTACAACTATGGTGCGACGATGTCAAAAGACTAAGAAAAGGTCAAACTTCACGAAAGTTCTCGAAGGGGATCTTCTAGAAGATGAGGTGGCATCTGTAATGTTAGGATCCTACTCGCTTCTTTGATTTGATGGGATCATCCTAATCTCTTCAACCATCTCTGTTTCCCCTATATAAAGAGGTATTTCTCATGGAAAAGGCTATGGTTGATTCAAGCAAGATTAATATTGAATAGGCTAATAATTGGATGAGGATTTCTACTTCGGTTCATACTTGAAGGCTTCATTTCAGTTTATCAAGTAATTGTTGATCTTCTTCATTCAAGGTTGGAGCAAGTGTGTGTATTGGAGCAAAGGGTCATTGGAAGGGGACCTTGCAACATCATGGCTTTGGTTGTAATCTCCACTTTCACTTTAATATAATATAGTGATATGTTTCTTTCCCATAAAACTCATCTCATTTTATTGTATGATTCCTTGATCACATACATAGGTTCTCTTTGAGTATGGTATATTGCTTTCACTTTGGTTGGCTTGTGTTCCCTTGCAGATCCAATATCACAAGAGTGTTGGAGTGGAGCTAGGATGAAAACGGAAAGAGGAAGAAATATTTAAACGGTATTTTCCCCATCTCTTTTTAGATAGTGAACTCGATTATTAGAGCTTGGGAAAGTGTCATATTTTTTTCTATTTTGTTCTAGATATAGGTGGATCTAGGGAGATTTGTTTATGTCCACATTTATCGATAAGTTTCATAACACCAAGTAGTCTTCTGGTTTTACACCATTGTTGGCCAACCTTATAATATTGGCTATGAGATATACATCTATAGGGATCAACCTCTCCATCCATAGAATTCCTACATGTACCCTGGCGATCTGTTACTTCACACAAAGGCCTACATTTTTGCCATGCCCAAAATGTGGTATGTCTAGCAAGTTCATAATGTCTGCGTTGTATAGACCTATGATCCACTCCACAGGCTCCAAAATGGGTTTCCCTAAATGTCCTACCTCCCCCTGTTCTCCAAGTAATTTTCCTGCACAAGTTCAGGAAACTTCGTTGTATCTGTTACATCGTGATCTTCATATTTTAACTTTGGCACCTTTCCTAGCATGTCTTCCACTGCAACTACAACATATGGAAGATACGGTAAAGTGATTTCTACTGTGCTTGTTTATTTCCACATATGACCCACAAAAAGGTTTTCTTCTACAGCTTCGTCCTTGACTTCTCCTTCTTCTTTACCTTCCGTCTCTTGTTTCCCTGTGATATCTTCGACTAGTACTTCCTCTGCGACAACTTTATGTTTTTGTTTCTCCATTTCCTCCACTTCTGCAGGGTTTTCGGGATTAGGGTTTGTCTTGTCGTTAGCTTTTTCCACGCTCTGACCTGCTTGCACCTGTTCTGTAGTTGATATTTATTCCTCTATCCCGATAGGACTGATATATTTAGTTTCTTATGTTGTAATATCCTATATCTCTATGAAACTTTTTGGCTCTGTCATTCTTTCCTTCTTCCTTCCTGACTGTCAGGTCACTCTTACAAATCATCTAGGAGCACCAACCTTCGGGGGTTCCACCGTACTTGCCTTGTGCATGAATTCCTATATATCTTTCTCAATCACCCTTTTTTCATGCTCTCAAGTGCTCATTTTCCCAAAAATCGCTAAGTGGCAAACTCTTTCTAGCTTTTCCCTTTTTATAAATCCTGTAATTAATGTTCTAACGCGTTCTCTTTTTTTTGTTCACTTGTTTTTTTTCTTTTCCAGTTATTTCTCTGTTTCGTCGTATAATGTCTAATTCTCCTGCATGCAATCTTCTAAATTATGTCGCACCATTTTTTTTCTTTCTAAATTATGTCGCACCATTTTTTTTCTGTTTCAATGAGCATCATTCTCAGTATCACTTATTCTCAACCACTTTTTGGATTTTATTCATTTTTCTACTTTATTCTTTTCTTTATTTTAACTCCTACTATTTACAATGTGTAAAAGTCTACTTGCTGTGGGTTGTAAATGACTGAGAGTTGGTGGTCTGGAATGTCCATATAGTTTTCAAATTCTAATTCCATTCACCATTCCTTGGACTTCCTTCCCTGCTAAGTCTTTTTGTTGTACAACACCTCCATCTATGATGATTAATGATATGTGACCTAGCTAATTCATTCTGAAGCCTGGTGTCAAACATTTTGAATGTCATAGAGGAGAACTAGATACCCTTCCTTAAATATTTTCTTGATATGTATTTCATTCCATTCTTTATCCTTTACTTTCTAAACCTCCTGATGAAAACTCGCTATGATTTTGTATTCTTCTAATTCCATTATTTGAGCCAATCTTTAATGCATTTCTCTTTTCTCTGTCATATATGTGGATTATATGCACAGACTTGGTATCAAATAATATAACGGAACTACTTCTTCCCTCGGCCCATATACACCAATCTAAAGGGTGTCTACCATGTTATCTTCTTTGAAGTAGTCCTGTATAATCCCATAGTACTGTTGGTGTTTTCAAATCCCAATCATCTCTTCTCACATTATAGATCTGTGTCAACGCATTCTCCAAAATATTGTTGAAGGCTTCCATTTTTTGATTTGCTTGAGGGTGGTAAGGTGTACTCTTCTCGCTGCGGATATATCTTAAATTATTCAAGAATTCCCTCAATTCTATTTTTGATAAAGTGAGTCCCCCAATCACTCATCATAATTTTCTTTGGGCATCCAAACCTTGTCACTATATTCTCAAATAAAAGGCGTATTGCAGTCTCCCTACACTGTAATCCTTCACTGGTGTTGCCTCATCTCATCTAGTCAAGTATTTTGTCGTTGTAATAATATATTTGTCTCCCCGAGCATTATTGTTGGTTGGATTAATTGGACCCAAAAAATTCCACCTCATTTATCAAACACTTGTAAAGTAACTTTGGCCTTAGTGGCATCTCATCCCTCCTGGGTGGTTTCCCAACTCTTTGAAAAACATCACACTTTTAACAGTATTCCTTTGAATCCTTGTGAATTGTTGGCCACCATAATATTGCACACAATACCTTTTGTGTGGTATATTTTCTTGCATAGTGTCCTCTTGCAAACCCTTCATGCACCTCTGCCAAAATAATGTGTCTTTCATGCTCTATCACACATATCCTCAATATATTATCTGCTCCAAGTTTCTATAAATGACTTTCAATAAGCTAATAATCTATAGCTCTGACCAACATTTTTTTCTTCTACGCAGTAGTAAATTATCTTGGTACAAATCTTGTACTCAAAAACTCAATAATGTCAGCAAAATATTCATCTACAACCTTTACTGGAAAAAAAATTGTGCATCAGTAAAGTTGTCTTCCAAGTTACTTGGCTCTTATCCATTTGTTATCCTAGATAATTGATCTAGTCATGCATTCAATCTTCCATGCGTCACAACAACTTCAAATTCAAAGTCCTGAAATAATAATAGTCATTTGCATATCCTTCCCCCCAACACTGGCTTATTAACTAAGTATCTTAGAGTTGAATTATCTGTAAACATATTAAAGTGTTGTCCCAACAAGTAATGTATGTATTTCTACAAATCATACACCATAGCTAGACCTTCTCTTTCTGTAGTATTGTAATTATACTTTCAATCTGATAGCATCTTGCTTGCAAAAGAAATAGGGTGGTCTATATCACCTTCTCCTAGATGGGTTAATATTTCTCCTAATGAAATTGCAGATGCATCCACATGCACATGAAATTCCTTTAACCAATTTGGGAAAACCAAAATTGGCGCAGTAACCATATTTTCCTTTAAAATATCCAAACTCTTATGGAATTCATCATTCCACTGGTACTTAATATCCTTCTTCAACAAATTTTCCATTGGCAATGTAATTTGTGCATATCCTCTTATGAATTTCCTATAATATCATGTATGTCCCAATGTACTCTTTAACTGGTGCACTGACTTTGGTGGTGGTAAGTTAACTATGACATCAATTTTAGCAGGATCAACCAACATACCATGTTTACACACCACATGCCCTAACAAAATGCCAAAAGGTGGGCTAAGAATGCACTTCTTAATATTTAACGAGATCTAACATTGTCTGCATCTGTCCAACATCAGACTTAATACTCCAACATGATGTTTCACCAAATTGAACATTTTCCAATCATCTAATTAAACTTCCAAAAACTCATGAATAAAGTCCTTAAAAGCTGCTACTACTACCCTTGAAAAAATGGTTGGTGCATTCTTCAATCCAAATGGAATAACTTTATACTGAAATGATCCCCACTCTGTAGCAAATTTAGTTTTGTTCTTATCATCTGGCACGATCCTAATATGATGATAACCTAAAAATCCATCTATAAACGAATAAGCTTCTTGACCCACTACATTTTCCAAAACTTCATTTGTAAATGGGGTAGGAAAATGATCATGTAGGAAAGTATCATTCAATTTTCTCAAATCTACACAAATATAGATCCCTCCTTGCTTCTTTTCTTGCACCACCATAGGACTGATCCATTCTGATTCTTCTACAGGTTCTATAACACCAGCTTCTAGAATCTTGTCAATTTCTATCTTCACCTTCTTTTTTTATATTGGATTCAATCTGTATGGCCTCTATCTGATAGGTATCGCTTCTGGCTTAAATGGGATCTTTATCTCTCCTAGCTCTCCTGGTAACCCCTTCATCTCTAATAATGTTGTTGGGAATAAGTCATTGTTCTCATGCAGTAATTCTATGATCCTTTCTACTGTCTTATTATTCCAATAATATCCAATAATTTCCATCTTTGGGTTCTCTGTAGTTCCAATATTTACCTTATTAATATTTAATGGTGCAGCATAATCTTCTAAATCCATATTGGGACCTTTTACTTCCCTTTGACCTTCCACTTATTAGATCTGGATATTGCGTAGATTATGTTATGTTGGTTCATTTGATTTTGTGATGTGATAATAGTGTAGCAATTGTTTAACTGTTTGCCTAGCCTTCTTCTGATATGTTGGGACTATTTCAAACTCTATTTCTTCAAATATCATGTCTCCTACCACTTTTAGCATTGTATCAATCTTTGGGTTGTCATTCTCAAAGGAAAATGTAACTACAAAGTTCTGTTGTATCTCTTCCCAGTTAGCAGTTTCTCTGGGATGTTCCTATTTTGTGTACCAATTCTTCAGAATGCCTTCTAGTGTGTGAACAAAATGGTTTGGAATTTCATTTGGTGGTACTAATATCCATTGAACCAATAATTTATATACATGTTCTTTAGGTTTTCCAAATCCCACATATTTCTTCTCATATCTATGCTCGTGCTCTACTCCAAATCGGATGCACAGTAACCTTTTGCACTAAAACCAATTGTTGATATTTTCCTTGTGTGTACCCCACCATCTTGCAGGTGTAGTTTTTAAAGAAATATCTAATGATGGTAATATATTATTTTCCATAAACTCTACCACATACTTCATTAGAAAGTCTTCTAAATAATTCATGTTATAAAAACAAGATCGCAGAGCAATAAAAGAAGACAAATGTGGAAATAAACAAAGAAGATACACAATACAATAGAGACACAAATATGCGTGTTTCACCCAATGTGGGATACGTCCACCAGAGAAATTTGTAGGTCCTTCCTTTATTATTATCCAAAAAATGAAGAAATACAATCTACAACACACCCACTGTAACTTCTTCTTCTTTCTCTCACAGTCTCCTCTCTCGGAATACAATATTCACAATGATACACAACCACAATACAATTCCCTCATAAAATAGGGTTTCCTTCTAGGGAAAAAAAAAACTAAAATAACTTATATCGTTAGATATGCAACCTTATAATGAACGGTCCATATTTACTATCAAATTACAATATACATTTACAAGGCAATTTTTCCTTCAGGGGCTCCCTAGACCCTGCAGC
>SNQJ01S0155729.1:0-17149 GCA_010110895.2 Picea sitchensis | reverse complement strand
AGATTTTTCCTTGATCCAACGACTAGGATTATTTCACGATTTCTCATATCGCGAGTTCGAGAGGTTAGGGAACCCCGTTCCTTTGACTTTCCAGTCAGCGAAATGACGATCTCTCGCCACGTTTCCTACGGACCCAACGGTCCAGATCTTGTCATGATTTCAAGAATTCATGAGCCTTCATTGTGTTTGTTTCAGGATTTTGGGGTTCGCTACTTCAAAGGTTAAAGTTCCTTTGATATTTGATTTCCCGGTCTACGAAACTCCGAAATGGAGTCTTTGTTGATGTTTCTATTTTGGGATTTCGACGTTTTGCATTTCATAACTTTGGGACTCCTGTGATGAAGAGTCTCAACTCTTGACTCCTCCAACTCCTGGTATCCGCAACTCCGAAATGGATTCAGATCAATGGTCCACAATCTTGATGATTCAACGGTCCGGATCTTTTTCGTGATTTCGTATATCACGAGTTTCTGTCGTGAGTTGCTTCCTTAACTCCTCCAACTCCCGGTATCTGAAACTATGAAACGTCATGGTTTCAAATTTCACGATTTCATCATTCTTATCGTGAGTTTCCTTGACACCTCCAACTCCCGATATCCAAAACTCTAAAATGGAGATTAAGTCTGGGTTTCTCATTTCGCGATTTTCTGCCGTGAGTTGCTTCCTTGACTCCTTGAGTTTACGCTTTTGAATGGGATCCAGTGATCACTTGTTGAACTTGCCATTGCCATGCCATTATCCCTGCATTGTTGGTCATGATCTTTGCCATCAATGACAAACACACATACTCTGCACTATCTCTTCTGATCTTATCGAGCTTGCTCTGCTGCGTCTTCCCAAAATACTTCTGGTGCCCGCCTAACACATTATTCCTGTACTTAAGCCATCGTCATTGTTGTACTTGCCATCAATGAAAAGAATACACTTCCTGTAAAACATGCCAACAAGGTCCTTCCTTTATTATTATCTAGCAAATTAAGGGATACAACCTAGAGCACACCCGTTGTAACTTCCTCTTCTTTCTCTCATAGTCTCCTCTCTCAGAATACAATATTCGAAATGATACACAGCCACAATACAATTCCCTAATAAAATATGGTTTCCTTCTATGGAAAAAAAAACCTTAACATAACTTCTATTGTCAGATATGAAACCTTATAATGAACAGTCCAGATTTACTATGAAATTACAATATACATTTACATGGAAAAATTTCCTTAGGGGGCTTCTCCCACGAACCCCCACTTTCCCCTGGACCTTGCAGGGGGGGAAGCCCCCTCTGCAACCCCCCACCCCCTCCACATAGAGGGGTGTACATTCTTCATCGGGTATAAACATGGCTAAAAACAAAGACCTATGAAACATGAAGATAATCAAGCTCCACAATAAACAATTCAAGCCATAAAAACTAGGAGGTCCCCTTACCTCTGTACCAACCCATCTCAATGCGCATGACATTCTGGCACATATCTTGGTATATATTTTATGTAGTCACTACTTTCAGTTCTCCATTCATGTGTCAGATTCTGAAGCACAAGAACTAATACCCCTCCAGCTGAGCATGTCATCTGCAATTGGCTTGATATAATCCTCTTCACGCATCATAGTTCTGTATAATTGATTCACATCTTCTATCAAGATATTATCTGTCAGTTCTACATACCTTCCTCCTTATGAGGGATCCAATGGAGCAATATATTCTTATTCTCCAGGCTCAAATATCATCTTTCATGTCTTCAAATTGATAGTATCTTGGTTATCAAAATCCCAATCCAGACCTAATAATGTTGGATTTGGAAAAGTATTTTCCACTATGTCAATGACCTCAAACTTAGCCATGTTGCACACACCATCTAGATCTATCAGAATCCTCTTAAACCTTCCTATTGGCACCACTCTATGTTGATTTCCCAAATTCAACTGAATAGGTGAATACCCCAATAGAGGTTCTCCCATAGCTTCCCAAGTCTTCTTTAGCAGAACATTGACTTCAGATCCTAGGTCTAGTATAATATCCCCCATATTGAAATATCTTATGCTAACATTCAATCTGAATTCCTTGTTGTTTCTTCTCTTCTTATGAACTTGATTTACTCTTTTTACTCCTTCCCAAGATTACACTTTTATAATAAATTCTGCAGTACTTGTATGGAATTTTATCACTCAACAATTTGACACAAGATCCAAAAATATTTCTTAAGTTACTTACTTTTTCTGAAGACTTCTCTTGATTGGTTTGATCGAATAATGAAGGCATGTCATAGACTGGTATCTCATCTACTAGCTTTTCTCCTAAAGTGGACGCAATATCTTCTTTCAAGATCTCTTGTCTAGATTCTTTGAATATCTCTTTCTCTCTGCGTGCATCAAACTTCTGTTTCATCGTTGTATTCTTCCTGACCCATTGGTACTAGTCCTGATCCCTCTTGGTTGCATCTTCTCCTATCTTAGGTCCACCTTTACTCACTATGTTAATCTTCTTCCCATCCTCTTCTTTGTTTTCCACCGTGATCCATTGCATGTTCTGATTAGTCTGGTTCCTCTTGTCCTATATATTTATCAACAGTGTTGGATAGTCTTCCATTTCATGGTCCATTGTGAGACAATACATACATGTTGTAGGTGGTTGTGGGAAGTATCATTCATAGTTCCCTAGCTTCGAACAATTATTACACACTACTGGTCCTCGACCTCATCCAAAGCCTCTTCCTCCATGACCTCCTCCTCTAAAGCCTCCTCTGTTGCCTTGATTGTCTATGCGCGGTGTGTTATACTAAGCTCCTTGATTATACTGTGATTGTGGGTGATTGTACTATTGTGGTGTTGCGTAGTGTTGTGCAGGATTATACGGGCATTCCCTCGAAACTGGTACTATGGTTGTGTTGCAAACTATTGTGAGAGATTGTATTGTGGTTGATGTGTAGTATTATATCGCGGTTRCTATGCAGGTTGTCCAATTGCATGTTATCATGCACCCTCTATTTATCTGCAATCCATTATTTCATCATCTCCAAGGTTCTACAATCCTTGTCTTCTTGTCCAATCGAATTACAAAAGYTACAAAATGTACTCTTCGGTATTGTCTAKTATTTATRCATTGGGGGGGAATTATAGGGAKCATGCCTATGTGTTTTGAAAATATCACACCATGGTCCTCCTGAAGCTAAAGGGTTTGGAATACCCACTCCAATATATTGTGAAAGTAATGGACATTCATTCTTGTGGTGACCTTCTTTCCTACACATTTTACACCAAACATCTTCTCTTTTCTCCTTTCCATTGTTCTGATTCAACTCGAATGTTAAGTTCTTCAAATATTGCTTTAAGTCTTCCACAACTATATATGTATGCTTGTATTGTTTTTCCTCTAGTTGTAAGGTTGCATGCAAAGCCTCACCCTGACTTTGGAATTTTTGTTATCTCAAAGGATACTTCAAGTGTGGAAACAAAGAATTAAAAAACAAATGTCTATGTTGTGTATCAGTAATAATGTATTTTAACTTACCTTTTATCCTCTTGAATTTCTGGTTCACTTTCTAGAATGATTCTCCTAGTTTCTTCTTGATTTCTATCATTTCATTCATAAACTGGTCTTCTGAACTTGGATTTTTAAATTCATTGATTTAACTGTCTATTCACATATCTTACAGTTGTATGCATTCCCATTGGATTATTTGTTGAGAGACCCATGTACCAGTCTATTGCACGATCTCTAAAAGTGATTTCCAAATGTGCAACCTTTGTATCCTCTTATGTAGTATTCTTTGTTTCCCATATCTTCTCATAGATGAAAATATGTTTTTCTGGGTCATCCGACCCGTCCCCTTGGAACTCTGGTAACCTGATAGTTGGATCTTGTCCTGCCATTGTGAAATTTTTTGAACTACCACCTCCATGCAGTGTAGATACTTGATTGTTACTTGTTGAACTTACACTTCTACTACTGGACTCACGTCCACTAAAAATTCTTCTACCACTAATCACTTTTTGGTTTACTTATTTTTCTTCTTCATATGTATTAGTCACACATGGGGTTGTGGGTTCCACACTAATTCAAATATGGAATCCAGAGCCTTCTTCTACACCAGACCCATGACCTTTGGTTTTCCTCTCATGTGTGGCACGCAAGATATCCTCAATATTCCCCATGGAATAGAGATCCTCTACCTCTTCCTCATCCCTTTCCAAGCACTCTCACTCCACTACAACCCTCTTCTTATTATTCATCCTATACTGGTAGGGTCGTCCACTATGCATCACACTTGCATTCCTTATAATTTCCCTGGTTTGTTCATCATCCATCACAATGGGCTCCATTGCCTCCTTCTGGCTACCCTCCAGAGCCTTCTCCATTTCTCATATCCTCCATAGTGCTTCCCCACCTCCCTCATGCACTTAAAGTGATATAGTTTTTTGATTCCATGGTCATCACACCTTTATCATGTAGTAATATCTTGATCGATGTGTAAAGAGACCTAATGTACCTCCCTTTGGGTCCTTTCAACAAATCGTACTTTGTAGAAGTATATGACTTCGTTGTATCTACTTCAAACGTAGTGATAAACCCCGTAGTAATGTTTTCTAACAAAAAATCCACTACGTATGTGAGCTTGTTATTAACTCCTTCCAACCGCGCAATATTTTCAGCAATCCACACTACTGGTCTAACCCGATTAGTTGGATGGTTATATTTCAACCTTAATATCCACTACTGTAATAAATATGGAAAGAAACAAAAATATTCCTCAAGTAAATCAGTAAACACATACCTCTGCAAATACTGGCACAGTGTATACCTGGAACCCTTATTATCTTTCTGCGTGAACTCTGACTTCTTTGTCTACAACCATCTTTCAATCTCTTTCTTCGTAGGATTCCATGGCCTGACCATCCCTTTCTACCACTGCATCTTCTTCACCAAACCCCTTCCTGGCTCTTCTTTTGAGTTCTAGCCAGCAACAGAACCATTTGTTGGACATATGGGCTGACCCATATTCTACCTTAGTTATCCAACAAAACCCTTATCACCATCATCCCTTCTGGTAAACGAGAAGGCTACACCGCGCACAGAGTGCACAATGCAATCTCACCCGATATGGTTTATGGGTGACTGTAGGATGCAAGTGTCTGTATTCATGGAAGGGATTGGGGAATATTCCTTTTACTTATTATTTCTACTTAACCATGAATTATATTATAGTGTTCATGAGATCCATTCATTCATTCATTCCTAACATTTATTTTTCATATCCATTCTAGTGCATGTTGTAAGTAAAACCATTCAATCATAACTGTAGAAATAGTAAAACATTCAAACACATTGCACACAGACTTTTACCGTGGTTCACCCCCCCTTGGGATATGCCCACAAATATCTTGTGCTTCTTTATTATTCATCAAAAGGAGTTGCACACATTATATCATAGGATATTTGAGAGTAGTGAGGTAGACCAGGATCGCACCAAGCTACATAGCTTGCGACTTGACCCTCAAATACATCTCTAGATTAACTCCATCTCAGCTCCACGGCTCTCAAAACAGAATTCAACTCCAAAGCGATGCTCCAAGTACTCAAAAAGTCGTTCAAATATTTTACACAAAAGAATAGACAAAATTCTAATAATGATCCTCTAATCTACCTCATACCCTTTATTTATATTACAAAAATGGGTTAAACCCTTACAATATGATTCCCAAAACCCTAACCCTAACATGGCTAGGTTTGTCCACATATGCGCTAGATTTCTGCAAAACCTGCCATGCGTGTTGCTTTTCCTCAAAATATGGCATACTCTCCTTCTCGGTCCAATTTTCCTCGTTTTCTACGATGTTCTCGAACTTTGCTCCAAAATGGACTCTTCTCTCAACATAGTCCTGTGCCAACATGAGGTACTCAGTAATTTCTCGATTTCACGGCTGCTTAATCCTTGTTTCAAGGATTTTTTCTAGTTCTAGTATGAATTTCCTTCTTCATTAATCTTTGGTAAAATAGTTTGGGTTGGGATCTTCTCACCAATTACCTTATTTAACAAAGAAACATGGAAAATTGGATGTGCATTTCAATATGGAGGTAACTTCAATTTTTATTCCATACTATCAATCCTTTGAAACACCTTATAGGGGCCATAATATGTGTTTTCTAATTTATTTTCCTTTTCTTTCTTGAGAGAATTTTTTTTATATGGTTGTAGCCTAAAAAATACCCAATCCCCCACTTCAAACTCCCATTCCTTGCGATGTTATTATGATTTTTGTTTCATCATATTTTGTGTCATAACTAAGTTGTCCTTCAATAGTTTTGAAACCTCTTGTTGGTGCCCTATGTGGTCCTCCACTACTTGAACCTTTGCAATCCCTTTCATCAGAGATGTGATGCATGGAGGATGTTATGCATAAATTTACAGAAATGGGGGATTTTTTTATGGAGTATGGAAGGATGTGTTGTACCGCCATTCTACCAAGGGAAACCACTTGACCCATTGTGTTTTTTATCATATACAAAGAACAAAGATATCCTTCTAGAAATTTATTCATAATCTCATTTTCCCCATCGGATTGAGGATAGTAAGATGAGTTGTGAGCCAATTTAGTACCCAAACAAGAAAATAATTTAGTCCAAAATTTTCTAGTGAAAATTGGATCTCTGTCACTTACAATAAATCTTGAGGAGTCCATATAGATTTTGAATGGTTTCATGAATGCTGTGTCTATTGTACTTTCTATAAAAGGATGAGAAAGAGAGAAAAAATGAGCATACTTTGTTAGTCGATCCACTACTACCATGATGACAATATTTCCTTTAGATTTGGGTAAACCTGTAATAAAATCCATTGAAACGTCTTCCTAATGTTGATTTAGTATAGCTAATGGTTTAGGAGACATGGTGTATTGATTGTCTCCCTCTTATTCTATTGGAAAGCCACACATTCAAACACAACTTTTTGAACATCAGTTTTAATACCTTCCTAGACAAAATCCTTCTTAAACGTGTGGTTAGTTTTCAAGAACCCGAAATATCCTCCTATAGGAGAAGTGTGTGATTCCAAAAGGATATTCTATTTGAGTTGGGAATTCTTACATAAATATAGGTGATCATGATACCATAGAAAATCATTCTTCCATAAAAATTGATCTAATGCACTAGGGTCCTCTTGTAGTTGTTCAATGATATTGCATACTTCTTAATCTTACTTCAATTATATACTTGCTTCTTTCACCCAATCATTATGCATAATAGAAATAGCACATAGTGAACCCTCTGTTTCTTATTATTTCCTTGAAAGTGAATCTTCCACGATATTATTTTTTTCTTTCTTTTATATAATTTCAAAGTCATAAACTAGCATCTTTGTAATCCATTTATGTTTCTCTTCTAAATATAATCATTTCTCCAAGAAGTACGTCAAACTATCAATATTTGTTTTTACTTTGAAGTGTATTCCTATTAGGTAAGGGCATCATTTCTTAACTGCATGTCGTATGTAAAACAATTGTTTTTCATAAATGAGTTTGAGTAAGTTTTTCCATTTAAGTTGGTTTCTTTGAAAGGAAAGGGGCCTTCCTTCTTGTATTAAAACTACACCAATGCCATGGCCTAAGGCATCACACTCTACAACAAATGGTTTTGTGAATTCATGTGTGGCTATGATAAGAGTTGTACACATAACCTCCTTAAGTTTTTCAAAATATTTGGTTGCTTCTTCAGTCTAATAAAATGCTTCCTTATTTAATAATGTTGTTATAGGTACCACCAGTTTACCATAGTTCTTAACAAAGTTGTGGTAATATCCTGTAAATACTAAAAATCCTCTAAGTTTCTTCAAGGTTTTGGGAATTGGCCATTCCTTCATAGATTTAATTTTGTTAGGGTCCACTTGTATACCTTCATGAGATACAATATGACCCAAATATTCCACATATTTAACCCCAAATGCATACTTGGAAGGATTTTCATAAATTTGTTGCTCTTCCAAAAGTTGAAATACTCTGTCAACATGTTGTACATTATCTTCCCAAGATTTGTTGTAGATTAGTATGTCATCAAAAAATACTAACACAATTTTTCTAAGGAAGGGTCTTAAAATAGAATTCATCGGTGTTTGAAATGTTGAAGGTGCATTAGTAAGTCCAAATTGCATAAACACATAATCATAATGACCTTCATGTTCTCTAGAGGTTGTTTTGGGGATGTCCTCCTTCCTCATTTTGATTTGATGATATCTCAAATGAGCATCCAACTTAGTAAAGAATTTTTTTCCATGCAATTCATATAGTAATTCATCAATGACATGAATATTAAAATTATCTAGACACATACACCATGAACGATCCTTCTTTGTAAACATTACTATTGGTGAAGAGAAACAAATTTGTCTAGGTTGAATGATGCCAACCTCTAAAATTTCTTGGATCGTATGTTTAATATCACTCTTCTATGCATATGGATATCTATAAGTCCTAATGTTAGGCGGTACACTTTCAAGTTGCAAATAAATAGCATGATCATGATCTCAAGCAACCAGATTACCCTTAGGCATCTCTCCAAATACCTTGGAATGGTTGTTTTTAACCATTTGGATATCTATTGGAGCAGAAGATATAGATTTTTTAACATCTACTGAGAAAAATTGTGCAATTACACCATGGTGTCCCTTTCTGAGTAACTTTTTCATGCTATAAGAGCTTATCACCTTAGAGGGTTTACCTTGGATACCTCTAATCTCAAATTCCTTTTCTTCTAAGGAAAATATCACAAAAATATCTTGAAAATTAAGGGCCACTATTCCCAATGATTGTAACCATTGGACCCCTAATACAACATCAACAACACCCATTTGGATGGATATCACGAGACTATCCAAAAAATAATCCCCCATATTGAGCTTAATAATATGGCACTTCACTGAACAATTTATGGTACCTCCATCTTCAATCATTACTTGAAACTTTGGTGATGGAAATACAAAGTAATTGATATATTTTCCTAATTTGTAATTGATGAAGTTATGGGTACTACTAGAATTGATCAACACTATTACCTTTTTCTTTTTGATGTATCATTGTATATTGAGGCTTTGTGGAGTACTAGTGTCAGCTAGTTCCTGATAAGGTATCATTGGAGTAGTGTCTTCTAGATCTAAATCTTGTGATGGTTGTAATTCTTGATATTGTTTCTCTTCATGATTTATAGAGAATAATTTATTCTCACTGCACTTATTCCCCTTAATCTTCGTATTGTCACAATTGAAACATAGTCCCTTTTCACTTCTTTCATCCATTTCTTGAGGTGCCAACCTTGTAAATTGAGTAAGGTTACGAGAGGGAACATGGTTCTCTCTATAACTATTAGAGGCCACCATTATAGTATCCATAATTGTGTTTTCCACTTTCCTTTCCATAACAAAAGTATTCTCTAGATATTTAGGTTCGAAGAGATGCACCTCATGTTGAATATTCTCCATTAAAGTGTCCATAAAGAGATCTAACAAATTATCCTATGGAATGTTCTTTACCCTAAGACTAATATTTTGGAATTGTTGAATGTGCTCTGTAATTGGAATTTTTTCCAAATATTTATCAACTGACTAAAGAATGTATTTCTCTTAATATCCCCATAATGTGTTATCAATTCTTCCATAAAAATGGACCTAGAGATAATACAATCCTTTTTTCTTTCACAAATCCATTGATACCAAACAAAATGATCATTTTCTAAATACAAGGATGCAACATGTACCTTTTGTAGGCTTGGCACTTGGTGTAGATCAAATAATCTCTCCATCTAGAATATCCATGTTATAGAATATTTACCTGCATCAAACCTCCTCAAATCGATCTTCAAAATGAAGTATTTTTTGGGTTCCGACTTGAAGCCCTCATGATGTGGATCTTGGAGTAATGAATGATCATGATTATGAGATTCGATATGTGATTAAGTATCAACACCATTGTTCTCCTTATTTTCATGATTTGCTTGGATCTCCATATCCCTTTTAGGGATCCTCTATAAGAACATGGCTTCTATGGACTTCAGTAATTCTTCCTTATTTTCATCCATCTTCCTTTTCATGTCATTCTTATTTTCATCCATATTCTTTTCCATGTCATTCTTATTTTCATCCATATTATTTTTCATTTAATCTTCCAATTCTCTTCTAAGGTAGTTCTGAGAATTGGTTAAATCCACTTGTTTCAACATACTACCACACGTTTCATCAACTTGGTTTTTTAATTAGGTTATCTTTTTTTCAAAGTCTTCATTTTCTTCAGAAGTCATGTTTGAGTTTTTATGAGTACAAGTATTACTTATTATAAAACCCTTTTCCATATGTGAAAATGATAATTCTCCTCTATTTCCCCTTTATCAAAAATTATGGTTATCCTTCGGGACTAAGATCATCGAAAAAGGTTACAGGGTCCTAAGGACAATAGAGTGTTAGGTGATAAATATCATTGATATACATGTAGGGTCTAAGAATATTACTCAGCTAGATATCTTATGGAACTAACTAAGGAGGCTCAACCATGCTCTTAGTCGTACTACCCGACTACCCAGGTACTAGAGAGTGGTCTCCCAAAGTGTTGTTCCCGGTGTACTATAGCAATAAGATGAATGAAAATATTATATAAGTTTGGTTTCATGTACACCTAGGGGACTTACTATATACCCAAAGGTGCATGGAAACCTCCCTTAGTGATGGAAGAGTTCCACCAAAAGGGAGGTGTCCCTGGTGACCTCAAAGGATAAAATACCAAGTTTAGTAGCCAAGCCTACAACCCCGTATCTTGATCATTGAATAATTTGTATAGGTCAAGGAAGAAAAGAAGTTGTGAAGTTGATTTGGTGCCTTCCCGTAACATGAACACTTTGCAGCATATATATAACAATTTCCAAGATAAAGTATGCAATGAATACCTCATTAAGACACTAGACAAGTTAGATTTCTATGGTTGTTGCAAATTGTAGCAGTAAACCAATATTATAACAACAATAAGTAATTTGTAATAGTAGAAATAATAAATGATCATAAACACGACAATTGACCATGAAAATTAAGCATATATCTAATAGAATATTATCCAATTGTTAAAGGCTATTTCTCGGTAAGTTAGGCCACCTCTATTGTGTATTCAACAAATTAAGGTGATTTGGATGGCTATAGAAAACCATTTAGAAAAACAACAAATTATTTAGTGAGTTTGCAAAGGTTAGTGTTAGTACAATTAGAAGGATGCTTAAAATTTTAGAGAGAGAGAGACAGAGATTTTATCAATTAATTCACTAAGAGAGCATTTTGAGATTAGTGCCTTTCTAGAGTATGGAGTCTTCTAAATGAAACCAATCCTAAAGGTTTGCCTACTTGAAACCAAGAGGTAGTATCTAAACCCTAAGGTGCAAGCATGTTTGGGCCTTAGGTATTATATCTTTAGGAGAAGGAATTCTAGGGTGCAAGCACATTTGGGCCATAGAAACCGTTTCTCCCTTATTGTAGCTTCAACTAGGAAAAAGATCAATTATCTAAAGCCTTAGGGTTCTAACCCTAGAAAGGAAACTTTACAAATTCTAGATAGATATCACCTTGTGAGAGGAAGAAGAAATAATGTTCATGTCTTATGGTTTCAATAAACAAGACTTCTTGCAACAAATTAGCAGTTTCACCATAAACATTAATAGCATAAACAATAATTGCATAAATTCACTTAATTCATCCAAGAAACCGAGATATTTTCACCCTAATTGAAGAAATATCTATCCAAAATCAACAAAAACCATCCATAAGAGACCTTCCAAGCATGGCGCGTGAGAGAGAAGAGCTAGTTATCCATAATGGGAGAAAATTTTAGAAGCTACCCACAATTGGTAAGTGAAAATATGATGATAAAAATGAAAGTGAGGGTATCATTTTTGTATGAAGCTACCCTAACACATTTGTCCACAAAATATGTCAACAAAAAATTAGAAGTGGGTCTGACCCCTCATTTCACCTTTACAAATGCTAAAAGTGAAAAAAATCAATCATAATAGCCACACGTGTGAGACGTCGAGCCCTGTTGGGCAAGAGGGAGGCCTCCAAAGGCCATGTTGCATCAATATAGAGAAATATGGGAGAAATTGATGTATATCCTCACCCAAATTCATTACATGCATCATTAACACCCCATGTGTTCATCAAACCCTAGCTTCATCATACCCTAGAAGATGATATCATCATAATAATAGGGACATCATCCAAGATCCAGGTGTTTCGTCTAGGCCCCGAGGAGTTGCATCGTGTCTTTGCATTGTCTCTAATTGTTTATTTCCACAACATCATTTATCCTAGTGAAAAATAAGTTTTGAGGCATTCTTCCCATCCTATGGGGCTTTCAACCCATCTGTGTTCCATCATGATTGAATCTACTCCCACAAAGCCCATTTTTTCATCATTCAGGGTTCTGAGGATGTGAGAGCCAATGTCTGAAGGTGGTGAGTCACTGGATGACCTAATGATCTCCATCACACATGCCAAAGTCCTCCAATAAAGGCACAACATCCTGGGTACAAACCCAGGACGTCCCTCAAAGAACCATGTGAGGTCCATCCAAGAAAAATCAAATAATAAAACATGGTTATCCAAGGTTCATAAGAAACATCAATCCTTAAATCATGCAAAGTAATTTGTAACTTAAGATATAAGCCATGTAAGAAAAATCACCTTAGTATCCCCTTCGAGCATCCTAGGACTTGATGTGAGCTACCAGGTGTAAGTATGGGAGGGCCTTCATCCAACCCTATTAGGTGTGCCACCTAAATGGGAATTAAAATAACCCAGGCAGAGCGATAGGTCTCAAGAGTGACAATGGAAATTAAAAACCCTTCAAGAGTAAGTGTGATAGTGATATGGTTTTAGGGTGTGCTTTCTGTTGAGTTACCCCATATTTACATGTTATTTTTCCCAAACCCTTTTATTATCCATCTTTCTATTCCGCTTTTTTATATTTGCATGTCCCCTTTTAAAAGGTTTTAAGTTGTAGCATTTCTATTTGGGACAGAGAAGGGCACTGAAAGAGTAGATCTCAAGTTTGGACTGGCTTTTGTTAGTCCTTGTTTATATCATTCCTTTCTTTATTTAGAATCATTTTCTTATTATTCTAGCTTCAAATATGAAACAACCACTGGGACTTTAGCCCCTCTTCTCACGAGAGAATGGACCTTGACCCATAGCTGAAGTTTCATACAATTTGAGAGGCTCCAATATGGAAAGTTTTAAGTATGGTGGGGAATGAAACGTCACCCATGAGAGGGCCCCCCAGTAGTACCCCTTCTCTTTGTGCGGTGACAACACAGGACTAGGGAATAGAATTCAACCACTGAGGTGAAATAAGGAAACTGACACAATTTCCCAAACCAATGATCCATTATCCAACTTCATCCAAATATCCGCATCTGCATGCTTGAAAAATTAATCACAACACTTTGCATAAAATAATCACTAACATAACTCATCGTGATGATGTCTTAACACCTCCCATACTCTGGGTTGCTTGAAATTCATGAGCCTTGGTTGACCTATAGTTGTAAAGGTGAAGTAGGGGGGTTGTTGGGCTGCCATATATGTACATGTTGATCACCATCATGGTTGGGATCATGTTCTCCATTTCATGCCTTGAGACATGATCTCCTCTAGTTACCCCTAGGAATGAGGGCGTAACATATCACTGCAACATGGGGACATGTGCTCACCATAGAGTGCATGAGAACCCCAACATCTATAGTTATCAAAGACTTGCAATCCTGTGCCCACTTAAAAAGACATCACCCATTACAAGTATCTGACGCTGGATGTGATCCACCAACATCAGTGATAAGTCCAAAACCATGTTGAAATGAAAATTTTTCCTTAGATACAAAATGAGAAAGAAATAATATTCAATGATCAAATGCAATTTCCTATCATGTATTCATTATGTACAAATGAAAATGAAACATATATATATATATATAAGAAATATGCAAGACTAGACTAGTGTGAATGCATGATGCAACATATATACAAATGAAAATCAAGATGAAAATTCACTACCTAACCTACTCTAATCTATGTTAGGTTAAATTCTAGGTATAATCATATGACCGGTGAAACCACCCCAACATTGTATCAAAATATCTACCCTTGTGCTTAATGATAAACCAACAAAAAGATAAGTCAAGCACCAAGAAATCATGAGTCAAAGCATGCATTATATTACAACTAATCACAAATTTCAACTCATGGAAGAGGGATGGAGGGACACAATCATGCCAATAGGTATCATCACAACCCTTCCCTATACATCCCAGGAATTAGGCCAAAGAATCAGGAAAAGGAAAATCCTCATCCTCAACTACCAAGCCAACACTTAGAGATCAATAATGGATGAGAAGGAACCTATGGAAAACTCTAACTTTTCCAATGGAAGGAGAGAGAACGAGGTAAGTGGTTAAACTATTTATAGAGGAAAAAAATTATGCCAACCCGAGGTTTGTTTGTCTCGTGTGTAAAACTGAAAACCCCTGCAATGAGCCATAGGTCGAAAAAAACTCTATTCTATAGGAAAGTGATCATTATGAAGAGAAATACCAACCCTATATATAGTGGAAAGGCAAGGTGAAGTAATAAAAGGATGGAAACTCTCATCACAAAAATCCTTCTTTGGGAAAATCATGTCCTTACCATTATCAAAATTAGAGCACGACAGTGGATAAAAGATTTCTTCGTAGAATAAATCCAAGTGCTCAAAATAATAAGTATCAAACCCCCCAAGATACATTCTGAAATCATCATGAGAATTATGCAATAAGTAATCCTTAGGTGGTTGGAAGAAATATATAACCATGTCATCTTATTTTTTCCAAATATTTGAACCAGTAGCAACCACATATGGTTGTTCTAATTTCAACGCTTGAAATTGACCTTCAATGTCATAAATGGGATCTTCAATAATACCAGAAAAATTCACATCCCATTTACATCTCCCAATATTTCCATACTTCTGCAATTTTGGGATATCAAGGTTTCTTTTTTATTCCCCATTGGTTTGGAGGATTAAATCTTCATAAATTGTCTTGTTCCAGGTTGGTATAACATTTTCTTGTAGGTATACTATCTTGAAAACCATCTACCACCTCATAATACTTGATATCAAGCTTCTTTCCTATATTTGACCTTGACCTATAGAGGCATTCTTTTATCACTTTCCATCTCCCTTTTCAATCCCCCTAGGGTCACCTGAGAAGCCTCCCTTCTATTGGATTCATCCTTCACTAAAATAAGGAGGACATATATTGAGGTGACAATGATACTTTTTCCCAGTTGCATCACGCATCCATGGGTTTGGCTAGGCTTTTCCCAAACTACAAATTGTGTGATAACAGTACCTTCCTAGAACAAGAACACTTGTAGCATATATATAGCAATTTCTAAGCTAAAGTATGCAATAAATACCTCTTTAAGACACCAGACAAGTTATATTGTTGTGGTTATTGAAAATTATATCAGTAAACCAATATTATAACAACAATAATTAATTTGTAACAACATCAATAATAAATGCTCAGAAACACCACAATTGACCATGAAAATTAAGCATATATCCAATAGAATATTTTCCAATTGTTAAAATTTATTTATGAGTGAATTAAGCCACATTTAGATTAGTATATTCAAAAAATTAAGGTGATTTAGATGGCCATAGAAAACCTATTATAACAACAACAAATTATTTAGTGAGTTTGCAAAGGTTAGTGTTCGCACAATTAGTAGGACACTTGAAAATTTTGAGAGAGTGACTTTATCAATTAATTCACTAAGACAGTGTTTTAAGATTAATGTCGTTCTAGTGTATGGATTCCAATCAAATTCAGAAAAAGCCATCCATAAGAGACCTTCCAAGCATAGTGTATGATAAATAAGAGCTAGTCACCCATAAAGGGAGAAAATTTCGGAAGTTACAGACAAATGTTGAGTGAAAAGATGATGATAAAAATGAAAGTCAGGGTATCCTTTTTATATGGGGATACCCTTACACATTTTTCCACATAAAATGTCAACGATAAATTATAAGTGGGGTTGACCCCTCATTTGACCTTTACAAAAGTTAAAAGTGCAAAAGATAAATCATAATATCCATATGTGTGAGACGTCAAGCCCTCTTGGGCAAGACGCAGGCCTCCAAAGGCCATGTGTAATCAATCCAGAGTAAGCTCAGAGAAATTTATGTCTTTCCTCACCCAAATTAATCCCATTTATCATCATTACCCCATGTGTGCATCAAACACTAGATGCATTGTTAATTTTTTCAAAATCCCAACCCAGTTTCAGTCTCAGCATTGTTTCAGCATATGTTACAGCCCTGTGTTTCAGCATATACTCATAGCGGTGTTTCAGCATATGACTCAGCACTGTGTTTCAGCATCTGTTACAGCACTGTGTTTCAGCATCTGTTATAGCACTGTGTTTCAACATCTGTTACAACACTGTGTTTCAGCATCTGTTACAGCACTATGTTTCAGCATCTGTTACAGCACTGTGTTTCAACATCTGTTACAACACTGTTTTTCAGCATCTGTTACAGCATCTATTACAGCACTGTGTTTCAACATCTACTCACAACGGTGTTTCAGCATATGACTCAGCACTGTGTTTCAGCATATACTCACAACAGTGTTTCAGCATATGACTCAGCACTGTGTTTCAACATATAAAAAACTTAATAGAAAATAAATTTCAGAACTGAAACATGAGGATTCTGAACATCGTTTTCAATACAGAAATAAAATATCAGCAATATGCAAAACTCAGAAAATATAGACACAAAGATATTCGGTCTAACTTCGACCCTGGAAAAACCCACAAGGGGAAACCAGTGAGAGAGGGCTTTGTATTGTTTATGAGCTTCTGAGAAATTCTTTTACAGCATATTCATCTTCAGATATTTACACAAACTTATCTGGACATTCCTGTAGCTTTTCTCCTCAATTTATGAACCAGAAATTCGTACAACTGTACGACAATTAATGTTGTACGGACTGTCTCGAAATTTGTGCCGAAACTCTGCTAATATTGTATGGACTGTACGGAAATACACTCAGAAATATATTACAGCAGTTACCTCAATTTCTGTGCCAACA
>SNQJ01S0155727.1:0-22584 GCA_010110895.2 Picea sitchensis | reverse complement strand
CTGACGACATGGTCATTTCTCTTTCGACAATGGTTCAGTTTTACTTCAAAGAAGGGTCATTTCTCTTTCGACGAATATTTCAACGAAAGGTCATTTTTGTATTGATGAATGTTCATGTTTATTCGTTGTTCTTTTGATGAATATTTTGATGACAGGTCGTTGATATTTCGACGAAAGTTTTTCATTTAGTCGTTGCTCGTTCAATGAATGGTCGTTTTTATTTTGTTGAATGTTCATGGTTTGGTTGTTTCTCTTTCAATGAACATTTCGACGAAGGGTCATTTATCTTCTACAAATGTTCATGGTTTAGTCATTTCTCATTCGATAAATAGTTCAATGAATGGTCGTTTCTCTTTCGATGAATGTTCATGGTTTAGTCATTTATCTTTCAACTAACAGTTTGAGGAAGAGTCATTTCTCTTGCGGCGAAGAGTTTGTTGAAAAAATGACAAAACCCGAGTCATCACCTTCTGCCTCAACAAGGAAAAGTGCAATAAATGTAGTTGGTATTCCATCACTCCTCCTCAAAAGGTCATCCATAGTTTGACCCTTTGCAATTTTCCTTTGCATAAGTTGTTTCATCCATGATTTTGACATCTGATTTATCCCTAGATCACTTGAATAAAGCAGGCAGTTACAGAGGGCAGTGAATATTGCTCTTGTCTTATCAATTACATCATTCTATTTCATGGCTAAAAGAACTTACAATTTCAAGTTGTCTCAAACACAACATTGAATTAAATCTTTGAAACTATTTCACATTGTTTTTTTTTTTTAACAAGAACGGTTAGAGTGTATTAATCGGCTTCCTAGAAAACCAGAATCAGAAAGTTACAAAGTGGAAGAAGGTTGATGATCTCGCTGCCATCCTTTTTGTGGATAACTTGAGAGTACAATCCCACTTACTTCTTGAGCTAAGTCGAGAGAATGACAAACAATGCATACATGAGTAAATTCTCACAAACTGTGAGCACAACAGGAGACAGAAGCAAAGCATTAAACCTAGGAGGTTGAGTCTTTCCCCTTAAAAAAGGGATCCAGCTTTTTCTGAGAACCTAAAGAAATGTTGGAGGTGGCCTCCTTTTCCCTGCGTGCTTTGTTGGTCTTTCTCCCTCGGGTGAGGGGTGGAGACGGAGCTGAAGTGGCTTCAATGCCAGGAGATTCCATAGAGCCGCTGGAGGGGATTGAAACAACTAGACCTGCAGGGGCAGTGGGCTCCGGACCTCTTGCTGTAACTAACTCTGGAGGAATGGTTTCCGGAATGTTTTCGTCTGTCGGATTTGCCTTGACTGTTGTTGATTCTGGATCTAGGGCTTCATCTTCCTTCAACGCATCAAAGCTGTTTTTATTTTCTAGGGTAGCCTCTGCTGAATGAGTGGCCTTCGGAGCCTGGGTTGGGTCCTTTCGCCGAGGCTGCCTGYGTCTGTTAGAAACTGGCTGAAAATCATCTTCTTTGGCTGGTCCCGGCTCCCCAGWGGCTTTGGGGCAKCTTTTCRCGAAATGACCGTAGTCATGGCACCRGAGGCAYTTAAAAGGGATCTRCTCRTAGTCCAKCTCTTGGATATGGGACCAGYCCCCCAGGGAGARCTTAATAGCTTCTGGAAGGCCTTTCTCGAGGTTRACCTCAACACAAATTCGAGCGCAGGTAAACTGATCCCCTTTCGGCTCCATTCTGTCCAAGAAACGCCCAAGCTTGTTTCCAATGTCCTCCAGAGATCTTTTCCCCCAAAGATGCAAGGGAAGATGAGGCAGTCTAACCCAAACAGGGGCTGCAGTGATTTCAACTTCGGGATTGAAGTCAAGTGTCCATGGGGCTAAGAACAACCCTCTTGCCCCCATGAAATAGGGTCCAGATCTGAATACTAGATCTCGATCCTCTATCCTCGAGAAACTGAAGAGAAAAAAACCCCTGCCTACTGCACATAAATAGACTTTTCCCTGTATCAGGGACTTCCAACGATCATCCATCCAGGCCTCCACCATTTTGGGGCTGGGCCATAACCCCGTAAACTTACCGATGAGGGCATTTTCTACTAGCAGGAGGGCAAGCTTGCAGGGCTCCTCTGGAGATAGCTCCACCGAAGGGATCTCCTCCATCTTCTTGACAAATTTAGATGAGATAGACGGCTTGGAATTAGGTATTACCGCACGGACTAAAGCTTGGAATGAGTCCAGAGTATCTTCTTCCATTTCGGCGGTCGGATTTGGGGCCATTGGGGCACGGCAGCGGCCACCTACGAACAAAAAACGCAGAGGCACGACCTCTGCTCAAATCCGCGCGACCTCTGCTCAAAACCCGCGTGCAAAGCGAAGGAGGGTCGTTCTGTTCGTTGTAAATCAAAGAGGGACGCTCCGTCCTGAGAATCTCTGGAGGGACGCTTTGGTCGGCTTCTCCAGACATATTCGGGCTCCTGCAAGCGAGATTCAGACCGGGGACGGCTAGGGTTTTGGCCCTAGCCGCGTTGGCTTTCCGCCTCGCTTCATTCCGTCCAAAACTTCACAACTTCAATCCAGAACATTTCGAAATGAAAACTATTTCACATTGTTAACAAGCTTACCATATTCAATTTCACCATTAGAGTTTTCGGCAATACCTTAATTGCATCCATCATATGTGAAATCATCCACATCATAGGCATCTGCAATTAGTTGTCGATGTGGAGATAAAAATACAATGTCTTCTTTCTTCTCACGATAAAAAGATGCATTTAGGAGAATATGATCATGAATGGTGACTGGATCATTTTTTATGTCCTTTTGATCCAAGTGGATATTGGTGGCCACCCACCTGTTCCATATTCCAACTGGCTCATCTGGACAGTCTTCAATTCAACATGTTTCTCTGTAATGTGGACATTTATTTGTAATTGTGGGTTCTACACTTGCGGGGCTGTCCTGAATCCCTATACAACATTTAGGTGGATATTGTTGGCTTCCCACCTAATCCAAATGGTTTATTTTGGAATTTTTCGTGTCAGTACATCTTTTTGTACTTCCAGAGCTGTTTTGGGGCTCTAAACAGTGTTTTCTTGGCTTTCCACAGTCAAATTGTAGACGGAGTCAGAGTTTGACGACATAATGTGTATTTATCGAAAATACCTTTCCAATGGGCTATCACACACCTAAACCAAATATCGTATGCAACAGTTACGACCCCGTGACACTAATGTACTAGATTACCCCAACGAGGCCCACATGAATTTTGGAGCTTCATCTCCTAGGGTTAGGTTTTTGAATGTCTAGGGTTTTGGCATTTAGGTTTATCATAAAAATTCCTTCAGAGCCTCATTCTAATCATCTTCTTGCAAATGAGCATAGTCGTCACATCTCTTCTCAGAGATAAAGATGCCACCATTCTAGTGAGTCTTTCACTATGTATTTTTACAGTCTCTGTACATTTATTCCATTAATAGAAATCATGTATTATTGTATTTCTCTATTTATGGAAATTTTGATGTGTGTTTCATTGTAATATCTCAACTTTCATTTTGTTCCGAAAATAATCTGAATCAGTGGTATCAAAGCAAGATGCTCTTGATCATTTTTCAGTGCATGTTCCCGAGGAGGTCCAAATATAGCCAGTTGGGTATCGATCTTGTCTCTCTTGAGGAAAATCACTCTCGCACTCCCAAGAAACCCTCGATGGTAGTAGAAAATAAAAATGATGGAGCATAAGATTATATTAACCTGTTACTTGAGAAATCTCTCGCCACCAAAGGTACAAAATGATGGAGAATGTTTATAAAATCCTTCAATGCCTACCAATAGCAACAGGCGCATCTTCATCAAGCGACCAATTTGGAGGAACCTCTCCCTTCAAGGTGCAAGTTAATTTTGATATTTCCGTATTCGAAGGTCAGATAGATGTAGATGCCTTAGAAAAATGGTTAAATTTTCTAGATGGTTATTTCTCTATTCACAATTTTCCGATAGGGAAAAGATCACCTTCACACTCCTCAAGGCTCTCCCCTGTGTCAAACATTGTTGGGAAGCTTTTGGCACAGGGGTAGACCCAGGGTTCAACTCTAATAATGCACCAACAAGCCCTAACTATTGGCCCTTTCAACAACACCTGCGGAGAAGATGTGGTCTCACCCGAAGTAGCTATAGGGGGTTGTAGGACATAAGTGTCTACAACTAGAGGAAATGAAAAGTGGATCCAAAATAATAGCACATAGAAACTAGATATTCTTTACCAACTTAACCCTACTTCGCACAGCTATATCTCAGATCTAGCTCAATAATGCAATAACAAATCAACAGGAAGCAAAGAACACAACATCAACCACAGAGGACAACAAGATATACGTGGTTCACCCTCTCCCTAGGGATACGTCCACAGAACTATATTTCTTGATATATTATGTGAAAACATACAGTTCTATCTACGCACTTGGCTTGCAGATCTTTCTCTCTCTCTCCCTTCTCTATCTCCCCTCCCTGCGCACCCATCTGCAGGGTTGATCTTCACACCCAGCTGAAGATATTACAATGCAATAATTCTCTCACACAACACTTCTCTCCCACACAACAGTAATCACTCAACATCACCAATAATGATGAACAATGACCAACCTCGAACGAACCTTTTCTTACTCCTCTTGATCTTTATTTATACATTACAATGACTTTCAAACAACCATAGGCCGAAACATAGGTGTCAAAACCCTAAATACCAAAACCCTAGGTGTCTAGAACCCTAGGTCCACTTAGACTCACGTTTTCAGGGCTTCGCCAACCTATCTTTCGTTCTTTCCCATGAGGTTCTCCAAAACATCCGTTGGTGGATTTTTCCGTTTGTTGAGTTGTCCATGATCCATCTTTCTTGTTTATATGTCTTTCTCAATATTCGCGTTCAACGACTTGCTTTCTCTTACTTATCTTCTTCTTTTCTGCTTCTTTGACCACTTTGACCCATTCTCAGTCAATTTTCCTTCCTCACAGTTCATACTTCGCCTTTCCTCTTCCTTATTCTTCGATTTCTTCCATAATCCATAACCAAAGGCCAACAGGCCCCCAACACTCACCTATGACTCGTCCTGAGGCACTGTAGTAGCAGACCTTCTATATCACTTCGACTTGCTTTCTTATCTGTCCCTCCCCACTGTGTCCAGACTGTCTTTTTTGTGTCTGGTACCCAGTTTCAACTGCACCTGGTACCTAGACCCTTATTCTTATGCTTTTATTGAGATCTGCGAGGTAGCTGATCATCATAGAACAATTTCAACCGGCTCCCATTCACTAATCCTTCCTTCCATTATCCATTCAAAGTCTTCAACTGCGCAACTCCTCCTTCTGTACCATAGGTGACCTCATATTGCCCAAGACAATGTGTCCTGAAATTCCCTGGATGCTTCATGAACTTGCTTTCATATACCAGTACTAGATCTCCTTGCTTAAATTCTTTCTTCTTGATATTCCTGTCGTGATAGGCCTTTTCTCGTTCCTTCTGTAACTGCTGATGAAATCCTACAATTAATCTGTCTTCCTCTAGTTCCACCAACTGTGCAAGTTTGTCTTGAATAGCGTCAGTGTCATCCATATCTGTGATTGTTGCAATTATTAGACTAGGAACCAAATATTCCATAGGGACTAATGCTTCCAGACCATAAACCAACTTAAAGGGAGTCTGCATTGTCAGCTTCTTTCAAGTGGTTCTATAAGCCCATAACACCGCTGGTACTGTCAAATCGCAATGATCCTTGTTCACACTGCAAATATTCTTCAATTATGTCTCCAAGATATTATTGAAAGATTTGACTGCACCATTCGCCTGTGGATGGTATGGAGTGTTCTTCTGATGGTGAACTGCAAATTCTTGAGTTAAGGCTTCAATAGTCTTATTGATAAAATGTGTACCTTGATCGCTCATGAGGATCTTTGGGCATCCAAATCGGGTAATGATATCATCAAATATGAACCATGCAGTTGTATTTTCATTGTAGTCCTTAACTGCTCTTACTTCTGCCCATCTGGTCAAATACTCTGTCGCGGTGATGATGTATCGAGCTCATGTGCGCTTCCCTGGTGGGTTGATAGGTCCCACAAAATCAATAGCTCATTTCTCAAAGGCCTGTAAAGTTAGATGAGGTTTTAAAGGAATCTCATCTCTTCTGGAAGGTTTCCCAACCCTTTGGCATACATTGCAGGCTTTGTAGTATTCCTTATCATCTTTGTGTAAAGTGGGCCACCAGAGGCCAGCTCTAAGAACCTTTTGCGTTGTTTCTTTCCCTGCATAATGTCCTTCTGTGATGCCTTCATGTGCTTCTTCCAAAATCACTGGTCTTTCTGTCTCCATAAAACATCTTCTCAAGATCTCATCAGGTCCCATCTTATATAGCTGTCCAACTATAAGTGAAAAATATGCAGCACGAAGTACCAGTTGTTTCTTCTTAATGATTGTATATTCACGAGGTGTCATTCCTATTGATAGGAACTGGACTATCTCGACAAAGTGATCATCAACCTTTCTTATGGCCAACAAATGTGCATCTAGTAGTGTATCCTCCAAACTGGTAGGTTCCTCTCCATGTTCTAACCTAGACAAGTGGTCAGGTCCCTTGTTCATTTTCCCTGGCTTGACCACGATCTCAAAATCATATTCATGGAATAACAGTAACCATATGCATATTCTCCCCCCCAACACTAGCTTGTTGACTAAGTATTTCAGTGCAGAGTGATCAGTGAACATCTTAAAATGTCCTCCCAACAAGTAGTGTCGAAACTTTTGCATCATGTACACCATGGCTAAACCATCTCTTTCAGTGGTAGTGTAATTTATCTCAGCTGGAGATAGCTTCCTTCTAGCAAAGGCTAATGGGTGATCAATATATATTGCTCCTGGTTGTGCTAACACTTCTCCTAATGCAATAGATGACACGTCGACATGAACATGGAATTCCTTACTCCAATCTGGGAAAACCAGAATATGCACAGTAACCATTTTCTGTTTCAGTGTGTTGAAGCTCTGCTGACATTCCTCTGACCATTGAAATTGACAATATTTATTTAAAAACTTTTCCATGGGTGTTGTTATCTGTGCATATCCTTTGATGAATTTCCTTTAGTATTCAGTATGTCCCAGTGCAATGCGCAACAGTCTAACCGAAGTAGGAGGGGGTAGATCAACAATGATGGCAATCTTGGAAGGATCTACCAGCAACCCCTTCTTACACACAATATGGCCTAGCAGCACTCCAAAGGGTGAAAAGAAGATACACTTCTTTTGGTTCAGGGAAATATGACATTTCCTGCACTTATCCAACATTAGTCTTAAACATTCAATATGGTTTTGCAATAATCTAAAAACATTCCAATGATCAAAATATGCTTCCAAAAATTTATGTAAAAATTCCTTGAATGCTTCGACCACCATCCTAGAAAATATGGCTGGTGCATTCTTTAGTCCAAAGGGAATCACTGTGTACTGGAAATAACCCCATTTTGTTGCAAATGTGGTCTTATGTCAATCTTCCTTGGCAATCCTGATCTGGTGGTAACCTGAAAATCCATCTGTGAAGGAGTAAACTTCTTGTCCTCCCACATTATCTAACACTTCATTAGTAAACTATGTAGGGAATGGGTCGTGTAGACATGCATCATTCAGTTTCCTCAAGTCTACACAGATTATGATCTCTCCTTTCTTCTTATCTTGGACCACCATAGGGATAATCCATTCTGACTCTTCAACAGGTTTTATGATTCCTGCTTCCAACATTCTGTCTAATTCTATCTTAACTTTCTGCTTATACTTGGGATTCAATCTGTAGGGTCTCTGTTTGACTGCCCTTGCATCTGGTTTCAGGGGGGTCTTCATTTCTCCCATGGGCCCTTTAATGCCCTTCATTTCAGTGAAATTGGTTGGGAACAAGTCCTAATATTCATGCAGTCATTATGTGATCTTATCAATAATGGCATCATCCCAGTAATCTCCCACATTTGTGATCTTAGGTGTTTTCTCCATTCCAATGTTAACTTTATTGATTTTGATTGGTTGTCCAATAAAATCTAGTTCAACTCCTGGTCCTTCTAGATCTCTCTACGCTTATGTTTCTACGATGTTCACATTCCTAGGATCATCATCTTCATCAGAATTGATATTGTAACAACCTTGCAATTTATGAAGAGGTGCAGTCCATTCATCCTCTTCTTTCTCAATAGGGAGGTTATGTGCCTCCTCAAATACTTTATGTCTTACAACTTGTAAGGCTTGATCGACTGTGGGGTACTAACTTTCAAATAAAAATGTAGCTACAAAGTTCTGATTCATACCGTACCAATCTGCGATGGTGAGGCACAGTTCTTCTTGAAGATACCAATTGATAGGCATTGTGTCCAAAGTGTTAATGAATTTATGCACCCATTGTTCTTGCTCCAGGATTCCTCGTAACTTCTCACATGGTCATTCGGATAGCTCTGACCTATGTATCGAACCTTGCACCCTTCGAATTGGTCCGAAAAGCACACTGTCATTAAAGTGAGACATTGCACCCACTCCGCGATGTTATTCTTATGTGCTCCCCACCATCTCGTTGGTGTTTCTTTCAAGGCCTCATCCATCTCCAACAAATTCTGTTGTACTATTACAATTTCTTCAAATTCCAATAAGAATGTTTCTAAATGATTCAAACCATCAAATGTGGGCAGGTTACTTACTTTTATGCCAATCCAGCGAAATTCTCTGGTCAATCTGGCACATCTTCGCGCAGAAACTTCATACATCTTGTTCTTCCAATTCTCCAGTGCTTCTTCAGAGTCTGACGAGCATGCGTTGTCACTTCTCCAGCTTAAATTCCCATATTATGTAGGATTAATGTAATCCTACTATCTTGCTGTCAGTTTATATATATTCTCCAACTTGTATGTGAGGTCTTCTTCTCTGATAGGTTTTGTGTATCTACGACCTTCATCAGGATCAAGAGGTGCAATGACTCTAAGGCCATCACCTTCAAAATTCATTCATCTCTTCTTTAAGTCAACAACAACGAAATTGTTGAAAGTCCAGTCAATTCCTAATAGTGCAGGATAAGGACAACTATCATCAACTATCTCAATCACTTTGAAGTCTACAAACGTCCTGACCCCATCGATGTCCATAGGGACATGCTCCAGTATTCCAAAGGGGCTTACTGCCTGTTGATTAGCCATCCTGAGCCTGATAGGGGAATAGATCAACTTAGGCTTTCCCATCAGTGCCCAGGTCTGCTTCGTCATAACATTGACTTCTGACCCTAAGTTGAGGACCACATAATCTATGTCATAATCTCCAATCTGAGCATTAAGGTGCAGTTCCTTATTTGTCCTTCTCTTCCAAGATACTTGATGTATTTATTTATTCAGGAGAGGATCTACCTTCCCTATCTCATATTGTCTAATCAAATTTTGTAGTTATTGAACAACTATTTCATCCTTAATCAAATTAATGCAAGTACATAAGAATTCCATAAGCTTTCTTACCTCTTTTCCTTTTCCAGGTGCGACAGACTGATCAAATGTCATAGGCATCGCACATTCTCTCACTTTTGGATGTGTTTTTTATGAAGAAACCTGATCTTTTCCAAATTCTCTTCTTGCCTCTTAAAACATCTGCTTCTCCTTCCTTGGATCAAACAAATGTATCCTCTCTGCAGCTCTTCTGACCCCTAATTCTTCTGTAGTATTTCCTGGAGTCACCCTGTCTTCTCTTGTAACAATGCATCCTCTAGTTATAACAACGACTCTGGGATCCTCTCCACAAGGTTCTGCTGATATTAATTGGACCTGTTGGTTTCCACCCTGTCTCTCCTGGATTTTAGCCAGTAATGTTGGACAATATTCAATCACATGTTTGAATGAGTTGCAGTAGATGTAAGTAGTACAAGGGTTCTGACAGTCCCTTTTCAAGTGACTTGGATGTGCACAGTTATAACAAATGATCTGACCTCGACCTCAACCCATGCCTCATCCTCATCCTCTTCCTCTGAATCACCATGATGGTTGAAGTTTCCTCTTCCTGGGGAATTAAACTACGTATTATTTCCCTCCTGGTGCATTTCTCCTTGAATCTTATATGTATCTCTTGAACGTTCATGCAAGAGGTCATAAGCCCTACAATCCTTCTCATCATGCCTCACAAATTTACAAAATGTGTAATAAAGATTTGTAGGTGTCTGGACATATTTTTTCATGTAATAGAATTCACTAGGGCGATGTCTATTTCTACATACCTCACACTAGGTTAGAGTAACCTGCTTCAAAGGGCTCGGATCTCCAGACACCAAGTACTCACTAAATAGGGGACAGTGGTCCTTGTCATGGCCCTATGATTTGCATCGGATACACCAAATGTCTTCTCTTTTATCTTTTCCCTTTTCTTTCTTCATGTCCTCGACCTACAAATATAAGCTAGTTAGCTGACTCAAAATTTGACTCATACCTTAGTTGGATTCTCCCATAGGGGTTGATTCTAGTTTCATGGTGATCTCCAACGCCTCAGCCTACGAAGCAACCTTCTGTTGCATCAAAGGAACTTTGATGTGTGGTAGGAGGGAAGCAATGAACCATTCCTTGTTCTACTCATCTAGGATTTGAAAAATCAAATGGTTTGTCAAGGTCTTAAACATCTGATCAAACTCCCAAATAGGTTCAGCTACTCTCTACTAGATTTCCTTCAGTTCTGTAATGCATTGCGACTCCGACTTGGGTTTCTTGAATTTGGTGGTCAATGCAGTTTTAATGTCATTTAGCGGTTTAGGCTGTGTAACTCCTTTAACAAAATTAATGTACCATCTCAGTGTGAAGTCTCTTAGGGTAGTACTAAAATATTCTCTCTTAACAGCTTTGTCAGTGACATTCTTAATACTCCATACAAATTCGCATAAGAACCAATGTTGATCAGGATCTTCAGATCCATCTCCCCTAAAGGTGGGTAACCTCATCTCATCCGCCATAGATCTTCCTAGATTTCTTGACTGAGTATGCACTGAACAGCTTGTAATAGTGCTCTGAGTGCTCTGATAACTCTAAGTACGTTGGTTACTTAATGATGCTAAAACAACAGGAGGAGTAATAGTACTTACTTCGATGGTAGGCACAGTCCTTGAAGTTATTGATTCTTCCCGGTGAGGTTTTTCAGTCTTCTCTTCCTCTATCCTAGTGGACTCTGAATGTTCCACGTTCACTAACTCTTATTATTCTCCATTGTAGAACCCTTCATCCTATGCCAGTGGTTTGTGGCTCTGCTCAAACAGGTTCACCAGAGGGACTTCTCTAAATGCTCTCCCACTGCGAGTATGCACAACCCCTATATTGTTGTCGCTGTCTGAGTTCCTGAACATTATCTTTTCAATCTAACCAATTACTGTATCTTCAATATGTTCTTCTCATATAATAGCATCTTGATCTTCAACTTCAAAAAGCGTAAAAATTTTCCTCTAGGCCCCTTAAAGAAATATATCTTTGCTTGGCTATATGACTCTACTCTGTCAATAGAAAACTAGGTAATGTACCCTCCAATAGTTCTATCAAACTAGTGATCTACTGCTCTTGACATGGCGTTATCAACTCTCTTGACCTTCTTGATCAGCGCCGACATCAAAACCACAGGTGGTCTAGATCTGATTTCAAACTAGGTATCTGCTAATCTGGCTAACCATTTTTATAGCTCCTTATGAATTCCTCCAAAGAAAATCTCATGTATATCAGTAAATATATACCTTCCCAATCAGTCTCTTTCTTGTTCTTCTATCCACTTCTGAATCTCTGTCTTCGATGGAAACCTCCTTGACATTCCCTCGAGAATATCCTGGTCCTGGAAACAGAACCATTTGTTGGCACAGGGGCAGACCCAGGGTTCAACTCTAACAGCGCACCAACAAGCCCTAAATACTGGCCCTTTCGAAAACACCTGCGGATCAGATGCAGTCTCACCTGAAGTAGAAATAGGGGGTTGCAGGACACATGTGTCTACAACCGTAGGAAATGCAAAGTGGATCCAAAACATTAGCACACAACAACTAGATATTATTTACCAACTTAACCCTACTTCGCACAACTATATCTCAGATCTAGCTCAATAATGCAATAACAGATCAACGAGAAGAAAATAACACAACATCAACCACAGAGGACAACAAGATATACGTGGTTCACCCTCTCCCTAGGGATACGTCCACAGAACTATGTTTCTTGATATATTATGTGAAAACATACAGTTCTATCTGTGCACTTGGATTGAAGATCTTTCTCTCTCTCTCCCTTATTTATCTTCCCTCCCTACACACCCAGCTACAGGGTTGATCTTTGCACCCAGCTGAATATCTTACAATACAATAATTCTCTCACACAACACTTCTCTCCCACACAACAGTAATCACTCAACATCAACAATAATGACGAACAATGACCAACCTCGAACGGACCTTTTCTTACTCCTCTTGATCTTTATTTATATATTACAATGACTCTCATACAACCTTAGACCAAAACCTATGTGTCAAAACCTTAAATACTAAAACCCTAGGTGTCTAGAACCCTAGGTCCACTTTGACCCGCGTTTTCAGGGCTTCGCCAACCTGTCTTTCCTTATTTCCCGCGAAGTAATCCAAAACATCCGTTGGTGGCTTTTTCTGCTTGCTGAGTTGTCCATGATCCATCTTTCTTGTTGATCTGTCTTCCTCGATATTCTCATTCAACGTCTTTCTTTCTCTTACTTTGATCCTTATTTTCTGCTTCTTTGACCACTTCGACCCATTCTCAGTCAATTTGCCTTCCGTGCAGTTCGTACTTCGCCTTTCCTCTTCCTTATTCTTCGGTTTCTTTCGTAATCCATAACCAAGGGCCAACAAAATCTTACTAGGAGCAAAGTTCCACAAAGGAATCTGGAATATATGGGGCTGAGCCCACTTGGGATTTTTTTGTGGATGTGGTCAAGGAACAATACTACCCTGTTGATAACTATGAATACCAGTACATGAGATGGACCACACTCTAGCAAGAGAAGAGCCAAACAGTGTCGGAGTTCACAAATACTTTCCATACCTTGCGCACCAAGTTGGGTATCAAAGACTATGAGCGACATCTGATTCTGAAATACCATGGGGCTCTACATAGGTACATCCAAACCGAAATGAATTTCCTAAACATCTCATCATTGGGAGATGCCTATCGATATGTTGTCAAAATTGGGTAGAAATTTAGGCACCAGAACAAATGGTAGTTCGGGTCTGCAAATCCGCAATAACTAAAGCATGGTAAAGACGATCCTAACCAACAACCTCCCGACAACTAGTCCAAGACAAAGGAAAAGAAGGGTAAAGCAAAGACAAAGAATGACACTGGGAAGTGGTGTGACTTCCACAAAATCCCCTGGCACAACACCAATGAATGTCGCTCGAAAAAGTCATTGGTGGCTGAGGTCAAAGATAATGAGACGAACCCTGATTCGGAATTTGATCCAGAAAATATTGAAACTAAACATATCTTCGATGCAGACCCCACTGTTATTGTCATGGCCACAACAATTCAGCCAGAAGAACCAGTAGATCCTGAAGAGGGGGAGCACCTCTTCCATTCACATATGTGGGTGAAGGGGACCCCATTGCATTTCATTTTTGATAGCGGTATCCAGAAGAACCTCAGCTCAGTTGAGATCATCAAACATTTGGGGTTGTTTACAACACCACACCCGTAGCCATACAACATTGGATGGCTTCACCAGGGAAGAGATATCGATGTCAGCCAACAATGTCTCATATCCTATGGCATCCAACCCTTCAAGGATGAGGTAGTGTGTGATGTTTCCCCTCTTGATGTCTGTGATGTTTTTTTGGGCCAACCATATATGTTGAAACGTCATGTTGTTTATGAGTCTCGACCTCGTAGTGTCATTATTAATATAGGGGGTCATCTCTACAGAATACCAGAGGTAATTCCGACTAATGTTCTACCAAAATAGTGCCACAAGGTAATCTCTCATACTGAAAAATTCATTCTCTTCACATTATGTTCAAAGGATGCACAAAAGGCCACTACAACCACTACAGCCTAAACACCTTTTATCCAACAGAAGCATATTTTAGAAGCAAAAGAAGATATTGTTTCTTCACCTAAAATGGTTCTTATACATTTCCCCATAAATCCCAGAGAGAATAGGTTGGTGGAAAATATCCAACACCGCCAACAACAGGTTCGTGACAACCTTCCATAGACCAAGTAGCGCAACGTCTCCAACAAGGCACGCAGCTTACCAAGATTCAAATTCAGAAAACACTTTCCCCTCTTCCCAGGGCACTCAATACAATGGATACCATTTCTTCTTAAGGGGGGACGATTGATCCCGGTGGATATTGGTGGCCACCCACTTGTTCCATATTCTAGCTGGCTCATCTGGATAGTCTTCAGTTCAACACGTTTCTCTGTAATGGGGACATTTATTTGTAATTGTGGGTTTTGCACTTACAGGCTTGTCTTGAATCCCTACACAACATCTAGGTGGATATTGGTGGCCAACCACCTATTCCAACTGGCTTATTTTGGAAGTTTTCATCTCAGTACATCTTTCTATACTTCCAAAGTCGTGTTGCGCCTCTAAAAAATGTTTTCTTGGCTTTCCACAATCAAACTATAGACAAAGTCAAAGTTTGGAAACATAATGTGTAGTTCTCTAAAAGACCTTTCCAACGGGCTATCACATGCCTAAAATGGAGATCATATTTAAAAGTTGTGACCCCGGGAAGTTAATGTACTAACTTACCCCAACAGGGCCCACATGAATTTTGGCGCTTCATCTTATAGGGTTAGGTTTTTGGATGTCTAGGGTTTTGGAATTCAGGTTTATCATAAAAAGTCCTTCAAAACCTCATTGTAATCATCTTCTTGCGAATGAGTGTATCCATCACATCTCTTCTCAGAGATAAATATGCTACCATTCTAACGAGGCTTGCACTCTATATTTTTATAGTCCATGTAAATTTCTTTCATTAATATAAATCATGCATTGTTGTATTTCTCTCTTTCTGGAAATTTTTATGTGTATTTCATTGTAACATCTCGGATTTCATTTCATTCTGAAAATAATACGAATCACCATTTCTTCCTCTCGCCCAATTCTTATGCCCAGTGAAGGCATAAAATATTCACCTACAGTAAGCAAAAACTCCAAAACAACAAATAGGCATGGTTGTTGCACCCAAACCATAAAGGCTTGAGAGTTTGTCTTGACTCTCCAATCCATAAATAACATGGTTAGTTGAGGAATGTATGATTTGGTTGGCCCCCCGGATTCATTATGATGACCATAAACCTCAACATTTGTCATAGACCCAAGCATTAGGTGCATCTCATGCTTTGTACTAGGTCACAGATCCAGAAATGACAATTTCGATAGTGTGACATAGATACATATTTCTAAGATCGATGAAATTCTATATGAAATACAAAGTCCTTGTAGATCCAAGTCTCGCGGAACTTTATAACAAACAAAATAGAGCACGAATTTCAAACTAATCCGCAACTATATTTCTGGAAAATATCAGTTTAATGAATCTATCATATCTCTCATATCCTTCACAATTTTAGGAAATTGTCAGCATATAAATCCAAATGGGCTCGTCCTGCACAAAACACATGTGGAATATTTTCAATATTTGCCTTAATTTACGTGAAATTGACCCCAAAAAACTACATCTCTGTTTTGGGATGGGAAACAGACCGAGGATATTTTTCACAATTTCAAAATTTAAAATGAAAAATAGTTTCAAAGAGTCATTACCTTCTAATTAATTTTACATGTAGCCCAAATTAATTTCGTTGAAAAATTTAAATAGAGTTGATATTAATTTCAATGTTGTTTCTGTAACTGATTTTATGCTATGCATCCTGGAAATATTTCTAAAGAATCTAAAGAATCTGAAAATGTTGGTGAAGACTCTGAAGATGTTGATGAAGAATGCTAGTGAAAAATCTGAAGATGTTGATGAAGAATCTGAAGAATGTTGGTATTACTAATAAAGATTCCCAAAATTTTGAATTTCATGACAATTTTGATGAAATTCACAAATTGTATGAATCTTATGTTGCATGCTAGCTTAGGAATGAGTTAATAACTAACACTTTTGCTGGAAGAATAGCTACATGCGACTTTTAGTAGCTACAAAAAGTACCTGCTACTGCAGAAATGTTTGTAATTGTAGAAATTAATTTCTTTGTAAAACAATTTTAATAGTAAACTCTGAATTTTGAATTGAAATATCTGTTCTTCAAGAAATCTAGCATGTTGTACTTATAAAACTCTGAAAACTTGATCAATCATCCTAATGCTAAACTTATTTATGAAGAAAACCATAAAATTCGAAAATTGTTGAAAACTTCTGGATTTTTAAATCTGAATATGTGTGTGTGTGTGTGTGTGTGTGTGTGTGTGTGTCTGTGTGTTTACAAAAACTAACATTATGGAGGAATTTGTAGCTATCACTGGAATTATGCATGATCTCTCTTAATCCAAGGAGTCCAATAAATAATAGCTATTGTTGACTTAAGTCTCTTGGGTGCTAAAAGATTAATTTATTTGCATTGGAAGAATTGGGGTAAGACTAAATTTCAGTCCTCTATTCGATCATGTTGCCAGAGAATTTTTAGAACAAGGAAATAAAATGTTGCTAAACCAACACTTCACAAAAAACTTATTGAGAGCTTTTCCATCTAGTAGAAATATCATGTCCTAATGATCCAAGACACTAATTTTCACAGTTAGACTTATTTCTCTTTACTTCTTCATTTATTTATTTATTACAATCTCCTACTCTTCTTAGAAAAGGAAAGCTTATTTTCAAGTGTAGGAGTACTTCCAATGGAGCCATGTGCATAATAGGATTACAAATGAGCTCATATTCAAATTTGAAAGATAATATTTGATATATACAAGAACATGAGGAACCGATCGATCTTCTTGATTTAGTGCCAAGAGATGTTGGAGGATGAAATGGTGCCCTGGCCTAATGATTGTTTGGAGCCATTATTCAATGTAGCCAATACTCCTTTGGTTATCTTCTTCATCAGTACTATTGGATTCCATGTCCTCCTTTTTCATACCCCCTGGATCTTCAAACATTTGGTTCTTGCACAAAGCATATGGGTACAAGCTTGCAAGAAACTCTTCAATCTCAAGTTCCATTGCTTGCTCTCTATCAAATATTGTCCATCGCTCTTTGATCTCTTCTCCAAATTGATAAGGAGAGTCAAGGAAAGATTATAGATCTTCTTTTTGCTCATGGAAATTTTTCTCCTCTATCCCTTTATGAGATGCATATATGTTGTTAATGGCTATCAGTGTTTGTGCCTCCTGAGATGCAAAGATGTTTCCTTCTACTACTAGGATTTGAGAGATTTATTGGAGTAACATATTTATTTAGTCAACAACTCTTGATCATATTTGAAGGTTCATTTCTAGTTGATAATCCCTATCTTTCACATGGATTAGTATATGGGGGATCCTTTGAGTAAAAAACTAGAACTTCTAAAAAACAAAATTCTAGGTAAAGCATGTACTCATACACCTAATGCTACTAAGACATGAGTATATTTCCCCTTTCCATGCATCAAACTTAAATGAAAGGACTGAAAACCAAATTACCAATGCATATTCCCTTTAGCATCTCCCCAGCAATGGCACCAAAAGTGTTAGGAAATTCAATTTCTTAAATTGTTGTCCATTAAATTGTCAACCAAGGAGCTCGTAAGATTGTGAGATGCTGGAAAAATATATGCAGGAGTTGGCAACTAATTATAATATAAGAAAGTTGAATAAAAAAATGCAAGAACATGAAATATCAAAGGATATTATGTTATAGGTTCAATTCCTATGGATTCTCATCTATCTCTTGGATTCTAAGGGTTAACAAACATTCATATCTTTGATGCACACCACACTCGACTGATCACACTTGAAGAAATGAAACTACAGAAATGAAATTGTGGAAATAAAAGGATTCAGAATTCAACTTTGGTCGCTGGACTTATATTTCAACCATTAACCACATTCCTTTGGTTAACAAGAAATATCATCAACGAGTTTTGTGATCACTAAAGAAACTCAACCTTCAGTGCCTAAATCTGTAGGGAAACCACACTTGCAGAAATGAAAGAGCATAAAGAAATGAATAGGAAATGAAATGAGTAGCTACTGAAATAACATCACACAACAAAAAAGAATCTATTTGGGTAGCATATACCCCCTCCATCTCTTGGTATATGATTCCAAGAAAGAATACAATCGAGAACTCTTGATCTGCAAAAACAATCTCTTTATTCCAGCATCAAAATAATTGCAATGATCCTTCTCTTCAATATGTAACTCTATGCGCTAACCTCTCCTTCAATTATCTAACTATCTAAATATCCAAAATGAATGACATACTCTCATATTTATACATATAGCTTCTACTTCACAAAAGGAAAAGGAGTTACAACAAGATGAGATCAAATCCTAAACAAGTGGATCTGCAACCAACAAATCTTAGATTCAAAATATGTGGATCTCTTCAACATGAAATCTTGGATTTAGTTTAAGGTTGTTTGAAGAGGATAATAACATCATGCTCCATGAGATCCATGTTACCAAATTCATGGATATGGGTCACAACTTAGTCAAACCACTTAGCTACATAAATTGCAGGCTAGTTACCAGAATGACCAGTTTTGGAAATCTCAACCATATGCCTCTTGTTTTGCACATTTTGTGTTCATTTCCAATCACCTAAATGATCCTATTCCACACAAAACCTATATTTTATATTTTTAAGATTCCTCTTCATCTGTTCAGAAATGACATGGAAATTTTTACTACCATAACTTCCAACAACTACTGAATTACAAGTTAGGAAACCACAATATCTACCCTAAGTAATCATCAAAACATGGGAAATCAACCATTTTAGTGTAAGTATGCCATGTGAGGCTCATATATGTTAGAAATGACCAAATGCAAAAACATGAGTGATGAAGGGAATGAGGATGAATGGGTAAAGAAGATGAAAAATGTCTAAATGGCATCGTAAAATGTGTTATTTCTGATGTCCAACACTCTTCCCAGGAATAGTTGGGGTTGCTTCTATTGTCAAGTTTATTCATCCCATGCTCAACTCAAAATGCTCACGCACTCCAACGATCTACCGCTCTTGGGGTTCTTTCTATTCGAGCTCTTGGGATTGCTCGTGTTTCACATCTCTTCTCTCTTCTTTTTCCTTTTATCCCACTCCAATTTATGGATGTCGGGTGAGGGATTATGGGTTTGCATTCATCATGTAGTCTTCCCTCTTGATTCTAGAGTGTTTTCCCTTTCACTTTCCCTCCTCCTTACTTCAAAGATTATTTTCTTCGGTATGGTCGAATTAACTTATGTCATCTCATAGATCATCCATTCCCCCCATTGTTGGACTGACTCACTCAAAGTCAGTGATTTTAGCATGCTTGCTATGCTAATTTCTTTAGGAAATAGTCACATGCTTCACGTATATCCTTGCAGTTGGATTCCAAGAATTCTTCCTAGTCGTCTTTCTTTTTATCCCAATTACAATTTGGTAGAAGTGTACTTAGGAGAGGTCGGTATTCAATGATATATCTGAGTCCTTTATCTAGAAAAAAATTGTGTAGTAAAGATGGAATAGTACAAAGGAAATCGTCGTGCAGATCTATGTAAAATTTATCTTTGACAATTTTGATTGATAATCTATCCTTAATAGATTGTTCTTCAATATAGTATTGTATTATTATTTCAAAAAACTCGTTTATATTTGTTCGACCTCTGTTGGTTATTTTTAGCATTAACTGTTCATTTGGAGTTAGTTTGCGCATTACAAGGTCAGTTAAGGTATTCAAATAATACTTCTGGAATGGCTTCAAGGAATCATTCATGAGTCTCTATGAATAATTGTGCTCGAGCTTTTGCCAACATCAGTTGGTTTCTCCTTACGTAATTCTTTATGTACTTGTTGATATTTTTCTCCCACCACTCCCGTATGTCTTCTAGGATTAACATCTATGAACACATTATTTTACATGCTCGAGTTCAAAACTACAGATAATGGAACCAATGTTGTAATCTAAGGGACAGTATGTAGGTGTTACCAATAGTTCTTCAAACAAGGCAGTATATACAACACAATACTATACATACATACACATAGACATAGAAGGAAGCATACACAAAGTAGTAGGAGAACCAACAATATGCACTTTATTGTGTACAAACACAACTCCCTTTCCTCTATTACATAGCCACATATATACTTGTGTGTTCAGTTATACGGAAGTTACAACTTCTTAACTACCTTGGTTGATCGACCCAACTGGCTAGTCGACCGACTCACATACTCAACTTAGATAGTCGACTTAAATTACATATCTGACTTGGTCGATTGTCGAGTCTAGCCGGTAGGGATGAGTAGCCCATACAATAGCATGTATGGCTACTACAAAATCCCTCCTTCTCTATTATTCTCTCAAAATACCACTCCTAAGTGCTCTAGTCAAATATGGAACAAATACAATGTTAACTAATGGAACCCCTTCTCTTACTATCATCCTAGTACTTAACATAACTTGATAGCCATATATGGGTAGGAAATTTACTTCTTCAACCCTCAATTGCGATAATTTTTTTGGACCTTATAGAATCTTCTTGAAATTCCATACGTTCTAGCCCCATATGCGTTAGTAATGGGGGCTGACATGGCATCCACTCGTACCATGGTGGTCAACTTGCAGGAGGCATAAAGGTTTCATATGAGCTTCGATTGACATGATTTTTTCACCATCGAAAAGGTATCGATGTGTAGAATATATTCAAGGGGTCTTAGATAACTTTGAGAAAAAAATTTACCCCCAAAAATGTCGTTTTATGCCTCAAAATGGATATGGAAGGAATCAAACCCCAATTTTCCAAATTGGGACCTGCTATTAAAATGACCTTGCAAGTTGATTCCTCTTATTTTTTCCACTCTAAAAGAAACATCAAGATAGATGAGAAATAATATAATGATCTAATTCGGATCATAGCTCCCCATTTAGGGAGGATTTTGGTCCCCAAAATATTTACTATATGAGGTGAGGAAATATTTCCTCTACCTCCTACCTGGACTACCACTTTTCTTTGTCTGGAAGTTTTCCTTTCAACCCAATCTACCAAAGGTCATGATTCCCATATCTTGTAGTTCTAGACTACTTCTCCAAAATTGTGTCCTCTTCCAAATTTGAGTGATCATCTAGTATTAAGTCCTCTATGGAATGTAGCAGTTTCTCATCCTCCTAATCCAACATGGAAGGATCATAGAGTTTGTGTTATAAAAATAGGATCACGGAGAAATAAAATAAAACAAATGCAGAAATAAAACATAGAAGATACACAATACAATAGAGACACAGATATATGTGGTTCACCTAGTGTGGGCTATGTCCACCAGATAAATTTCCATGTCCTTCCTTATTATTATTATCCAACAAAATAAAGGGATACAACCTACAACAAACCTGTTGTAACTTCCTCTTTTTTCTCTCACAGTCTCCTCTCTCAGAATAAAATGTCCATGATAATACACAACCACAATAAAATTCCCTCATAAAACAAGGTTTCCTTCTAGGGAAAAAATCCCTAAAAATAAATTCTACAGTAAGATCTGCGACCTTATAATGAACGGTCCAGATTGACTTCAAAATTACAATATTTTACAAGGCAATTTTTTTCCAATATTTTGCTTCAGAGTCGCTACCCCCGAATCCCCCTCCAGGAGGGGGCTACAAAAAGTTTTTCTACCCCCCCTGTAGCCCCCTAGAGATAGTTGTGGGGGGGCAAGCCCCCCCACAACCCCCCATTAGGGAATGGGGTCCAAGCACGGCTGAAACAAACCTATGAATCAGGAAGTTAACCAGGCTCCACAATCAACAGATTGAGATTCTCCACATTCACTAATTTGTAAATGCGTTTGTATGGGGGTAGACTAAGTCTGTAAGTGTTGTCTCCCACCTTCTCCAATATCCCAAAATTTCCATATCACAAAGCCTTTATATTCTTACCAAGATCCTATAGTCTTTCCTTGTTTATATGTAACCAAAATCTGTCTCCCACTTTGAATGAGTTCTTCGGTCTGTGTTGATCATGTCTGGCCTTGTATTTTTCCCGTGACTTCTTCAGTGTCTTCTGTGATTGAAAATGGATTTTCCTAATACTCTAAAAAAATTATGCTCTCAATGCATCTCCTGTGAGGTCCTCTCTTACTTCTCCTCCTTGTCCATATACAACATCCAAGGGTGAAGGTGGAAAATATCCAAAGCAATTTTCAAAAGGTGACTTACCAATAGAAGTGTGGGCTGCTTTATTATAAGATTGTTAAATGTAGATCATATTTTCATCCCAAGTATTCAGATGCTTCTAATTATAACCCCTCAAAATTTGTACCAAAGTCTCATTCAGGGATGATTTTAGGGGCTAAATTTTTCTCATGGGCTAATTTTCCATGGTTTTTCCAAAAACGAGATTCACTATTTTAAAAATGATTCGCCCAAATTCTATAGGATAAAATTATTTTACCTTAAAAATCGCCAAAATTTTATAAA
>SNQJ01S0155726.1:12006-34407 GCA_010110895.2 Picea sitchensis | reverse complement strand
ATGTCAAATCGACTTGGGAGCCGATCCATTAGTGGTTGGGAGGCCGACCAGCTTCATAAATGCGCCGTTTGGCAGGCGCGCGGGTTTTGCACCCCATAGCCGCGCATATGCGCCCAAAATACGAAGATGTTGCGCGCGCGCGCGTGTGCCCAGTGGGTGCATCGTGATTTTTAATTTTTTGGCCATTTTTTGCATAGTTTTGACCCTTTTGCTGTGTTGTGGAGTTAATCCTTGTGCCATGAACGACTGTTTTTCTGTGTTGACGATGCGGAGTTCTTGTCGCCCTGTGCGGACGAAATTTCAGTGATAACAATTGTCAAATAGCGATGAAGTCATCCATGGACCTGAATTAACACCAAATCATTCATAAAAGGGTCAAAAACTATACAAAGTAGTGAAAAATTGAAGGGCGCTATGCAGACATTGGGCGCGCGCGCACATGCGTGGAACAGAAACGAAGAAATCGTGCACATGTGCACGATGCGCGACTGTTATCGCAAAAATCCGCGCACCTGCTAAATGGTGCATTTATGAGAGTGGTCGGCCTCCCACCCACTTATGGTTCAGTTCCCAAGCCGATTTGACCCTCAAATTTGGACTGGATTCGATTGGATGGCTGGTCAAAGACCTAGAAATGCCCTAATTAGCCTCTTTTCACACTACAAACTGGTTGAACAATAGCTCGAAGGAATGCTATAAAAAGGCCATGGATGCACTTCATTTTTCGAGGAATTCAAAGTAATGTTATGATGCCTCTATTCTCTTGAGGACTCCATCCTTGTCAAGAGCATATTTGCACCATTGCATTGGGCAATCCATCTCACGCATTGAGTTGATTTGTAAAGAGTTCTTTTATCATTTTCCATTTTTCTTTGTTGTAAGAAGAGCTAGCTAGTGGGGGTCCAAGAGCCCTCCCTTGGAGGAAGAGGGACTCATAGTCCCCTTTCTTCTTGGTGTATTACTTCACTAATAGATCAGCCTCATCATTGGTGACATGGGTCTTATGGTTCTTTTTGTTTCTATGTCCCTATGCTCATGAATTTAGTTGTTATTGCATTTCTTAGTTTAGTTCTTAATTGTTGTTTTTATTTCTTTCCCTAACTCTTTTCCTTGCAGTTGTCCTACTCAACAGACCCAACTGAGCTTGCAAGCACCTCTATTTTGATCACTAAGGTGACGGAAGAGGCACAACAATGGTATTCTAGAATGGACAGATATCTACAACAACAAGGGTTCAGAAAAGGAAATGCATACAACAAACTCTACATCAAGGTAACTCAAGATAGTATTTTATTAATTGAAGTTTATGTTGATGATATTATTTTTAGAAGTGATGATGACAGTTTGAGCCAGAAATTTGCAAAGGATATGCATAATGAATTTGAAATGTAATTGCTTGGATAACTATCCTTCTTTCTGGGTCTTCAAATATGTCAAAGAAATCAAGGAATTTTTATTTCTCAAACCAAATATATCAGAGAAATGCTAAAGAGTTTCGGAATGGAAGATTGCAAACCAACCAATACTCATATGAAAACCAGTTGCAAATTAAGTAAAGATGTTGATTCAAAGTCTACAGATTAAAGGCAATACAGTTCAATGATTGGTAACTTAATCTATGTGACATCTTGCAGACCATATGTAATGCAGGCAGTTGGACAGGTGGAACGATTTCAAGCAAAACCAAAGGAATCGCATGTTCTAGCAGTAAAGAGGATATTCAGATATCTAAACAGTACAAAAGAGTTTGGATTATGGTATCCAAAAGGAAAATATCTATCACTTATTGCCTACACAGATGTAGATTGAACATGTTGCATTGATGACCAAATAAGTACAAGTGGATCAACATTCTACTTGGGTGAGTGTTTGGTATCTTGGCTAAGCAAGAAAAAATCATTAGTATCATTGTATACAACCGAAGCAAATTATATTACAAGAACAACATGTTGTACACAGGTTCTATGGATGAAACAAAATTTGACAGATATAAAAGTTAATTATGATGAGCCCATTCTGATATATTGTGACAATACAAGTGCCATCAGTATCTCAAAGAATCCAATGATACACTCCAAAAATAATTACATTCCAATCAAATATCACCTTCTACGGGAACAGGTTGCAGAGAAGAACATCTGAGTTGAATATGTGGGAACAAAAGAACAGGTTGCAGAGATATTTACAAAACCACTTCCAAGGGAATCCTTTGAGTATCTTCGACAAAGAGTTGAAGTAATTTCTACTCCAAAATGAATGCTTTTGAATTCTTATCTTATATGTCTTAGATTTACACAAGGAAGAACCATAAAGAGGACAATTCCATTTGGGGGAGTAGTTTTAGGAAGAGTTTAGTAAGGGGGAGCAACCCTGAGGACAATTCATTTAGGGGGAGAAACCCTAATGGGAAGTTAAATTTTCCATTGATGTCAAAGGGGGAGAGATTCATCAGATGCACATATAGAAAGTTAGATTTAGGTGCTTGGAGAGAGATCACAAAGGTATGTTTCCAGGGGGAGCGATGGTCATAGGGGGAGCATGAGTGATATTAATTCAATATTGGATGAGAGTGTTTCCATAAATTCCAAAGGAGGAGATTATTGATTAATTGGGTTGGTTTTTATTGATGTCAACCCTTGAAGCAAGTCCGGTAGAAAATTCCAGTAGCCCCAACAATATGGTTAAGGGAATTAAGTTTGTTTGATGTATAATGGTATGAAGGTTAGTATACTTGTATGTAATACTATTGTATATGGATAATACATGTCATGCCATTTTCTGTGATATGCGGAATGCCACATAACTCCTCACGGTTAGAGAGTTATGGCCTTCTGAAGATGGATCACCCTCATGAGTTATCTAGAAGGTCAAATAAGTCAAATTATTCTAGAAGCTCCTAGAAGAAGTTGACTAGTCAAGTGGGTGAAACTAGGATTTAATCATGGGTTAAGTTGTTGCAATAAGAAAATAATTAAAAATAAATTAGTTGCAACTAGAAGTGGAGAGTTTAATATTTGTGGATAAAGTGGTTACAAGTGGACAAGTGGTTAGAAGTGGGTTTTCCCCAAAAGAAGGAACTTGGGTTAAGTTAGTTAGAAGGTAACCTCTTGAGGAATGTATATGGAAGTATAAATAAGAGAGAAAGGCTCTCCTATGAGAACCTATTGAGCACATTGAATATCTATTATTGTGAAATGTTTATTGCAGGTACTCATTGATACATTTGAAGTTACCAAGTCTGAGGTAGCATGAAGGGTTGACGACAAAAGTTTCAGAATTGCAGAAATACTGCAAAAACCCTAGTTTTTGAGGTGTATACATTATTTAGTGGAGAAGGGAATGTATGTATGTGGGATGGAAGTATAACAGGGTGTGTACATGTGGGAAAATCCATGAAATCTTGATTTGTTAGGGTGCCAGGATCTCAGAGTTTGAAAGAAAGCTCCCAAGAGTGTCTACAATGAATAGGTACAACAGATCTATCTATAGATTCAAAATGTATGTCATTTTCTTATGTGTAGTTGGATATTGTTGTCTCCATGAGATATGGTTATGAGAGTTTGAGGTTTTTCCCTAGAGAGGGTGTTGGATGTATGGAACTTATTGTATGAGATAGATATATAGAAATACAACACTGGTATGTTGGTGTTATTCATTGGTTCATCTTGTTGGTTCAAGTGTTGAGACATAGTTTGTATTTCTTGGTACATGGTTGAGGGTTTTAGTTGTGAAGTTGTTTGTATGGTGTGAGGTTGCATATCAGTAAGGGTTTGATGTCTATTCCATGTGAGGATTATTATACTTGTTCATTATTGTACACACATATGTGACACATGACTAGAGAGACATAGATGCACTTGGTTAGGGGATTAGTTTGTATTTCTTGGTACATGGTTGAGGGTTTTGGTTGTGAAGTGGTTATGAAGTTGTTTGTATGGTGTGAGGCTGCATATCAGTAAGGGTTTGATGTCTATTCCATGTGAGGATTATTATACTTGTTCATTATTGTACACACATATATGAAACATGACTAGAGAGACATAGATGCACTTGGTTAGGGGATGTATAAGATGATGTATGCACAGGGAAAAACTACAGACAAGACACAATGACATGTTGCAGGTTGATATGACAGCGGAAAAAAAGTGTTCTAAGTTTCATAAAAGGTGAAAATCGTAGCTTACAAAAGGTGTATGCAGGCTGTAGTATAGACAAGTAGTCTACATATGCAGGTTGTAGTATAGACAAGTCGTGTACATATGCAGGTTGTAGTATATACAAGGTGCGTACATACATTGGATGCAACATATGTAGGTTGCATACTTGTTGGGTTTTGTTGGTACATGTTGAGTATAGGTACATGTTGATTACATGTCAGTGGAACAGGTTGGTTACAGGTTGTTGGTACAGGTTTACAGTGGTATATCTCATAGTGACAGTGTGGCAATGGTTTCATCATTTGACACTTATATTTCAGGGCGGTAGGATGAGGAAAGGATAGGTGGTTGTAGCCACCTTCCAGTTGTATCCAGAGAGCATAGGGGGTTGTAGCCTCCTTTTGGTTGTATCCAGAGAATTGGGGAATTGGAGATTCCCTCAGGTTGTAGCCTGAAAATAAAGGGGATCAGAACCTCCTTCCAGTTGCAACTGAAGAACAAAATAAGTTGGTGATTCCAATGAATGTAATTGTTAAAGACATATAATACATTTTTTTTGTGGTTTTCTCCTGCATTGGGTTTCCACATAAAAATACTGGTGTACTGTGTATGCATATGATTGTTCATTGTTCATGGTTTATTTACTCTGCACTTGTTGAATGATAATGGTATATCTATCATAAAGATAAATAACACTTACAGACTGTGGTTAAAATGATTAAAAATCTCTATTACTGATTCACCCCCCCCCTCTTAGTAATCCAACAAAAAGCGCTGGAAAAGGAGTTTCCAGACTACAGGGGATGTTTCTCAGAGAATTATAGGGAAGGGAGGCTTGCTATATGCTGGAAACATAACTTTTCATAAAAGGACTTGACTTGTCCTTAGCCCTCCATGTTTGTTTTATATCTTCCAAAAGAGGTTTGGGGAGTTGGATTCCTTTGTGTATGGGAAAGGGTCGTTGGGAAACAAGTCCAATCGAAAAACCTGCCCAAATACATGAAATTATTTTATTTTTCACAAATTTTGAGGGCATTCGCGGGTTGCGGTGTGGAAAGTTGTGAATGTCCATGTGTTGCACTAGGAAAACCCATGGATATGATCTTAGGGCATGTTTTTTAAATGATTTTTGAGAGGTCTTTTAGGGAAAAGTCTAGCAAGCATTGGGAAAGGGTTAGGCCATGGAACAAATGCATAGGTGTGGAATTGTGTGGTATAACAACCACATTGGTTGGGGTCATGGACTATTTCCCTCTTTGAGGAGTGTTTTAACCATATAAAAACACTGGTGTTATGATCTTTGATCTGGTTGTGTGAGTGGTTACTGAAGGTGTTCCTCTTGTGCAAGAATACCCTAATTTTTCAAAGACTTGGATTATTTTCATACAACTTGAATGATTTTTGAAGAACAATTAAAAAGATAAAATAAAATAATATTAATCATAATATTACAACTTTAATATTTCCTGAGAACAATAAAAAAAGTGAGGTGCATTTTATAACTTAGCACATATCCTAATATAGATGTGACGTGTAACATAACATTAAGCTAATGAATTAAAATTAAAAAATAATTTAAAATCACTATGTAAACACGAAAAGTAAAATCCAACCATAATAATAAGAACAAATTTAACCACAATAATAAAAAATATATAAAAAACCAATCGTAATAATAAAACAAAAATACAAAAAAAGTCAACTATAATCATAAAAAAACATAATACTAAAACAAACTACTAGAGATCCATCTTAGCCCTAATATTCTATACAATGAGAAGTTTACATTTTCATTTTTTTGTCCATATTGACTCTTAATATATCCAAGGTTAAGATGGTTCTATGCTAGTTTTTGAAATTCCAACATAAAGTTTTTGTATGATTACATTAAATAAGGGATAAGGGATAAGTGATTAAATCTTGGCTCATTGTTAACTACATATAAATGAGTCCAAGTTAATCATTGAGTTACTTCCTTAAACCTTCCATGTAATTATCACCTAATACATTATAAAAGGAACTCATCATATATTAACATAAATTTTCTTAAAAGAAAACTTTCATATCAAAACGGTTGGAGTTCCATCAAGCTCTATGACTAACATTTAAATGTATTTCTAAATTGGGAGAGTAACCCAAGTCTCTAAGCTCTATTCAAATTTATTATAAATCTATTTTGACTTTTACTAAACTTAGTGGTTTAACACATACACCCACATAAGAAAGATATTTTAATATATAATATATGAAGAGTGCCTTGGATCATTTTGACCATAATAATCAAACTCTCATAAATAGATAAAGTGGACCTTCCAAGCTACCATGAGAATGTGAATGCTTAATAAAACTAATGTTTGAGACTTTGAACTTCACCATAACAAAACCCAGAAACTTAGATTCAATTTTAATTTTGTTCATTGAAATTAAAATGCTTTGAAGTTAGATTAAGGAGAAGAAAAGAGGAAGATTTCTATTTTAATTAGGAATCTTGGACAACTCCCTTCAACTATTTTTTCCCTTGGTTTCCATTAAATATAAAATTTATTAATAAATAAAAACTTACACATAAAATAGCTTCTTCCTAGAAGCTAAAACACCAACACTGTTGTTTATCCCTACACATTAAAAAATTGACATATAGATCCAAGTCTAGGAATTCAAGGAATCACCCTTGATGAAGGATTTTAGATACAACCAAACACAAAAAAAAAAACATCCCCATTTAGATTCTTTGCCCTAAAATGAGTTATAGCATTGAACTCACATTGAAGTTATATATGTGAAACAACCTCCATCCAAGAACCATGTACAATTCGATTAGTTGGATCCTTGTAATTCAAGTTTTTTGAAACATGCATAACATTACTTTATGAAGTCTTTAACTAGATGGTACAAAGTTATTCAAAACATATTTAATTGATTGAACTAATTGGAAATTTAGATATTCAATAGAATTTAATCCTATTCCGTCCTCAATAACAACTTGAAGCAATTGAAACAATCCTTTCCTTTGAAGTCTTTCACATATGAACTTGATTCATTTATGAAGGATATTGGATTTGAAATTCAATTGGAGACACACAAATAAAATGAGTTCCAAATGTATCATGCACTTATATTTTTGCTTAGAACTTTCAATAGTCATGCAAATTGATTTAGAACTTATGTGAGTGCCACATTCAATACATAGGGTGCATTATAACTTGGGAGGGAGTTGTGATGGTAATATAGAACTTATGGTGGTGAATGATAAATCGCTCCAATTAATATCTAACATCACATTAATTAAATATGGGGGTTTGTAGTGTTGTACTATGTTGTCATTGATGTCAAAGGGTTGATGTCAAGTGGTGTCATAGTGATGTGTCATCATGGATGTCAAGGTTGATATCATAGGAAGTTGTATCATTGATGTCAAGGTTGATATCATAGGAAGTTGTATCATTGATGTCATGTCATGGTTGACAGGAAGTACTAAATGGATTAACTCTAAAGTGGTCTCCTTATGGTGAAATCCCTCATGGGAGGACTCTTTGCAAAGTCCAAATGGTTAAGTGGTCGAGTAGTCCTAGTAGTGTGGTTAAGGAACCAAAGATTGGTTGAGGAATAATTTAATGTAGATCAATGGATTTGTAGGTGAAACTATTCTAGATGGATAGTACATGTTGTGCCATTTTCGGTGATATGTGGCATGTCATGTAGTTCCTCACGATTGAGGAGATATGGCTAAGTGAACTTGGAGAACCCTCATGAGTTATCTAGAATCCCCTAGAAGGTCAAAGAAGTCAAATTATTCTAGAAGCTCCTAGAAGAAGTTGACTAGTCAAAATGGTTGCAACTAGGAGTTAATCATGGGTTAAGTTGTTGCAATAAGAAAATAATTAAAAATAACTTAGTTTCAACTAAAAGTGGTGATATTACTATTTGTGCATAAAGTGGTTGTAAGTGGACAAAGTAGTCAGAAGTGGGTTAACCCTAAAAGAAGGAAGTTGGTTAGAAGATAACCCATAAAGGAAGCCACTTGGAGAGTATAAATAAGAGTGCAAGGGTCTCTTATGGGAATGAACATGGAGATACCCTACCTATTGAAAATCATTGAATATCTATTTTGTGAAAGGTTATTTGCAGGTACACATTGGAAAATCTAACGAAGCGAAGGACTGAAGTTACGAAGGAAAGTTGAGGGTAAAGTCTCAGAGTTGCAGTAAACTCAAGTAACCATAATATCTGAGACATCTGCAAGTTGTAGTGTAGTTAGGGAGCAAACATCCATGGGCCACAGTGGAGGAAAGCATGGATACCCATGAGCTGTAGAAGAGAAAAGAGTGGATATGTTGAAGGGTTTGTGCAAGCTTGAGAAGGTATCTCTAATCCAGGTTGTTGAGGCTGAGGTTTGTCTATTGATATGAGATCTGAGGCATCATATTAGTTATAGTGTGAAAAATTAAGTCTATATGATTATGATTTTATATCTTAGTGATTCTATGGAGCATGCTTGAGGCATGACTTGGTAAGGTTTGGAAAATTCTCTCTTGGAGGTAAGGTATCATCTGTAGCAAAATTTTTAAGGAAGATCCGTTGAAGAACATTGTTGAGTGTTACTGGTATGGTTGTATACTTGTTTTGATGGTTAATTTTTGTTATGGTATGGTGTATTCTTTAGGCATACTCAATATGTTTGGATATGGTATATGTTGGATGGTTGGTTGAGTGAGAAACACTCTTACGTATGGTACAATACTGATATGGTTCTTATAGTTCACATATTTTGAGATACTTATACTTGGTTGAGGGATATCTACGTTGTATGATTATGTATGCATGAGGGAAATGCATAGGTTGTTGGATATGCTTCATTAATGACATGGTACATATCTGCATATGATTGATGATATGGTATATGACAAAGGTTGTACTACATGGTTGATGATATAGTTCATGATTCACTATTCATTGTTGATGTATCTTTTGATTTATGAAATAATCATGAGATAGTATATATGTTGGTATACACTTGATGTATGGTATGGAATAGGTTCTTATGATCAGATACATATTGATGAGACAATAACATAGTTGTGACAGATATAATGAAAGTGACAGATTTGTGGTAGAGTCAATAACAATGAAATTGAGAGGGTTCTGTAGTAGTCTGTGAGTTGTAGAAAATAAAGGCATGGACATCCATGAGTTGCAGTTAATAAGGGTATGGATACCCGCGTTTTGAAGCATATACATGTCACATACCTATAGAGAATATTTGACATATTGTTTTTTGTCTACAAGTTGGGTCTTGTATTTGAGGGTTGGATTCCTCACATCTCAGTTGGTGATGATATCTACAAGTTGGGTATTGTATTGAGAGTTGGAACTCTCTTGGATTTGGTGCCCTTTTCAGTTGGTGCTGATAAAACCCAGATATTGTAGTCTCATGTAACACATAATACAAAAGCTTGCACATATATCTGGTGTTCTTTGTTTTCATCATGGCGATGGTTTAATGTTTTCTGTTAATGATGAATGTTGTTGATATATGAAAGTAGCTAATTATGAATGAATAATAATGTTTGAAGTGGTTTATAACTAAAGTTTTGAAAGAAGTGTAAAAAGAGCCACACACTAATTCACCCCTCCCCTCTTAGTGTGGTCGGTGTGTCCAACAATTGTTATCAGAGAAGGACTTCACTATAATCATTACAAGCTTGAAGGAGATCCATGGACACACAAATGGATGAACATGGAGAAGAGGTTCCATTATTTGATGAGACAAATTACTCGGTATGGAGAATAAAAATGAAAGGCTATTTGAAGTCAAAAGGAGAAGGTGTTTGGGATACAGTTGTTGCTGGATCAATTCCTTTGAAGAATCAGTCAAAATTTGTAGCTCAAAAGGAATCTAATAAGAATAATGAAGTAGCATTCAATACCATATATAATGGAATTTAAGTATCTATCAAAGAAAGCATAGGAAAATGTACCTCCACCAAGGACTTATGGTAGAATCTAGAGAAATCATATCAAGACTCAGTCATCAATGAAGGTAAAGACTCTCCAAAATCTTCTAATTGCAATAATTCTAAATGTAATGATGTTGATTGTTCTCCTACAAATGAAGAATAAGATCTAGAAGTAGTTTGTGTAGAATAAACTAACAATTATCTTGTCGATGAAGAAGAAGATTTGTTGAAGCTTAAAGATAAAGTTATAGATGTTTTAGAAGAAGCAAAAGATAATCCATATATTTTTGAGGATATTGAAAGAATCACTAAGGAAGACCTAGAAAAGTACCAAAGGCATATCATGGCACTAAAACAAATGCTCAAGAAACAACAAGAAAGTGAAACAACTGAAAATGTCATATCTAAACAAATGACTCAACTAGAAGAAAGATAAGAATAAATCAAGAGACTAAAGATTGAAATAATTAGTCAAGAAAAAGGAAAGAAGAAGGTAAATGGTGAAATTAGAAAAAGCCTTGAAGAGCTTAAAGAAACAAGAGAAATCAATGTCAATTTTAGGATCCAACTTGAAGAATCAAAACAATAGAAGAACTATTGAAGAATCAGGTAAATGAAAAAGAAGAATCATGCCATAAGTTAGAAGTAGAATTAGTTGATCTTAGAAGGAAATATGAGAAGTCAAACAAGTTCATGATCAACTAAATAATCTTGGATGAAATCCTAGATATTCAAAGATCACCAAATGATAAATCTGGTCTTGGATACAACAAGGAAGATGCACACTTTGAAGTTGTCACTTCTAAGAAGCATGATGTAGGTCCTTCATTTTCAAAGGGTGAAAGTAAATCTGCAAGTCAAGCACCTACACAAAGTAAGGAAACCTTCAAAAGATCAGAGAAAGGAAGACACTAATAAGCCAGTGCTACACCTCAAAGAAAATTTAGAAGAGATATACCTTCAAGGTTGAACACAAAAACAAAGGTATGAAAATGTTTTCAATGGTCACCATTTCTCATGTAATGCATATGGTCACAAAGCTTTGTATTGCAAACATTATTCAAGGAAAGATGTTGGAAGATTCAATAACATCTTAAGATGTTGGAGATGTAATCTTGTGGGACACATTGTTGCACATTGTCACACCATGAGATGTTACAACTGCAGTGGGTTTGGACACAAATCCCAGGATTGATGGAATTCAAGGAGACAATCAATGAGGAATGCTTCATATAATATGGAAAGAAGAGCATGGAAGAAAGACAATGTTGAAAGGTTGGAAGCTAAGAGTACAAGTACTAAGAAACTAGGACACTCTCGAAAGTGGATGAAGAAGACTGAACAACTAGACATGAATGAAGGAATAAAGAATGAGTAAAGGTTAATATTTTTTTAGGCATACATGGGTTCATGTGGGAACAATCACGTATGTTAGCACCGAAAGTCATCCTCAGATCGCGATAAGGACAAACCCGATACCCATTAGTTTGTTTTTCTTTATGTCACTGGTTGGTTATAAAAGGATGATCAGGTGAGAGAGTAAACTCAGAATGATATCGTTTAACTCAGGAAACTGGGATGGATATGTGTAGCTGAGTGAGGTCTTGGTCTAACTTAGGCTAGTAAGTTTCATAATGGTGAGTGAGTGGAGGAAAATGAGAGAGGAATGAAAGTCTGCTCTGGACGTCCAGTCTTCCAGCAGTCTTTAGAGGAAAAGTCTCAGATACAAGATCCTCTTGGATCTGAAAACTTCAGGAAGCTGAAAACAATGAAATAATAAATATAGTTAAACCTACACCATACTATGATCATAGCACCCGACTGGATCCTCCATGCCCGAGATTTCAGAGTCATAAGCAAAAATATAGAGAAAGGAGATGGTTGCCATTAAACAAGAAGTCTCAAGAAACAATTCATAGCCAGAGAACCAAAAAATTCATTAAATATTTACCATTCGGGGGCATAACTCTACTACTGATCAATACAAAAATGGAAAAAATTCCTACATATACTCAGATCAAAACAAAAACAGTAGGCTCAAGACGCTACATTGAATGCATTACGTCTACATGTTTACTGGCAGACTACACATGGAGTCTCTGGACAATCGTGCACTTCAGTCAAACACAACCGAGTTCCAGAACGGGCCTTCAAGGAGTTGACAAGATGACATTTTTTTCATGGGATTTCTATTTATGGTGGAAATGATGTCCACCCACCACCAAGTGCTACAATAACTTCTTTTCTCGGGATCGGGTAAGGCCTGGGTCAATCCTACACCTTGGACAATGTGGCAGCCTCTGCATTTTTCCACCTGGAGCTAAGTTGGATGCCTGCAGGTATGGCTAGGCAGTCATGGATGGAGTTGACGAGGCTGAGACGATACTAATGTGGAAGGAGGAGGAGACAAGCGGTGAAAAGGGATTACCTAAAGGAGGCTTCGACAATCGGGATCGGGAAAATGAGAGAGGGGGCCTTCGAATCACATGCACAAAATCGCAAAAGGGAGAATCCCGATTAGATCCTGACCGTCGATCAGGATGAGTCATGGATCGTCAATCTGGTGGGGTCGAGTGTGACTAGATGGAGGGGACACGAATAGCAGAAGGTGATGAGGTGGAGGTGACTGGGAGAGAGAGACACATGGCAGGAGGTGAGAGAACGATGAGATGAGGAGGGGGCATGTAGATGGATCAGAGAGAAGGGACATGACACCTGGGAGAGTGGAGGACACATTGCTTATGATGGAGAAACATCGAAGGGAGAGGGATAGGTGTTATAAGGCAAGAGGGAGCGAAGGGGAAAGGGATATACCACGAGGGTGAGTGGAGGACAGATGGCAGGGGAGGTGAAGGCGGTAAGCGGAAAGGGGAAGTGGTAAGAGGTATAAGGGGGTCTGTGCAAAACTACCTCATTCCGAACCCCCCCGACTCAGATATGTGCCATGTGGCGTTTGGTTGGATGGCTGAGATGATTTCGACGTTTCGGGATTCGGCGATTCCCAATACAGTGGAGGAGCGACCCTCTGTCTTTCAAAGTCCTAAAATCCGAAATGGTGCCTGAGCTTAATCGTGCGGCACACGTCCCCAAGATGGACAGTTCAGATCACATTGGCGCTTTCACTTTCATAATCCTGAAATCCTCTTGTCCCCCTTCTTTAGGCCCCACCTTTCCACAGAACCCTGAGCTATGACCATGGGCCAGGCTCCCGGGGCTCATCGCTTTTCGTGTTTCGGGGTTTTGAAATGAAAGGGCGAACCATGTCCTCCCAACCTGCGATTCCCGAAATGCCGACTAGATGACACCTGTCCCCGCCGTGATCGAACGACCCAGACTAATTCGTGACAATGGCCACAATGGATAAGCACAGGCGCCAATCCTCTCACAACTCAGTGGCTCCAACTTTCCCGATGACCCTCGATCTGCTTCCTCAATGGATCCTGGCCGAAAACAAATCTCTACCTGCTCGCTTGATTTGAGTCATTGTTCAACCATTCTTGGTGCTGCAGACAACAAAACTAGAGACTTGGCTGAACACACTTAGGCTTGGAAAGGCAAAGGTTCAGAGATTGGAAAAGGAGAAGTCACCAGCCTCAAGGAGAACAGAGAAGCTCGGGACTAATTTCTCTCAGGTTCATTTTGATAAGGAAAACAGTCGACTAAAGGAAAAAACGACGAAGAGAATATACGCCCGAAGGGGAAAACTATGACCGTATCTGCAAGAAAAAGGGGAAATACAAACAAAAAGTCAGACCTAGACCAAAACCACAAGCCATGAGGGCAGGACAATTTTAAGTGCTAACATTAGGATCCATGGGGGATAGAATCCTCCCTGTGAGGCTCTAAGATCTCTTTTGCAGTTTCAATGCCTTCATGTTGGGTTGTGGAGTCTTATTCAAAAAAAACAAAAGAAAACAAAATAACGTAAAACAAAGATGGTATATACAAAGATGGGATGTCGGTTATGGATTTTAAACAATAAACCTTTTAAGGAAGTGCCCATTCACAGGGCTCGAAAAAACCTCGTGACCATCCAGATTATGTAACCTGTAAGTGTTATTCGAGAACACTTCAGAAATATTGAAGGGACCACTCCAAAGGGCATAAAATTTTCCATGCTTGCCTTTGTCCTGTCTCGGAGCATCCCACTTGAGCACCAGGTCTCCTATCTGGAAACTCTTTTTCTTCACCTTCCTGTCGAAGGCCTATTTGATTTTTTGTTGATGCTTGTGTGCTCTGTCCAACATCTGTGCTTTGGTCTGTTGTACTTCTATCAGCTGATGTATCCTCCTAACCATATCGTCAGGTTCTTCCTGGCAATCTTGGAAGAACTTTGCCACAGACAGGGCTAACTGAGAAGGGAAAATTTCTTCAGTCCCATATATGAGCTGGAAAGGGGAGATGCCCAGGGACCTCTTTGTTGTCACTCTATCAGCCAATAAGGCGAATTTGAGTTTCAAATCCCACGCTTTTTTGTTGTCTTCTAACAGTCTTTTGATGATTTTGATGAGGGCTTTGTTAGAATACTCTACCATTTCGTTTCCTTGCGGATAGTAGGGTGTGGATTCGATCAGAGCAATTCTGAACTGCTCACAGAATTAGATCAGTGGTTCAACTATGAAATATGAAGCATTTTCAGTGACAATTCAGCTCGGACAACCAAACCTTGCTATGATATCCTCCAGGAAGCTAATGATTACCTTATGGTACGTGCCCCTGGTGGGAATAGCTTCTATCCACTTGATAAAATAATCTATGGCCATCAGGATCCATCTATGTTGACCACTGGATACAGGATGAATTTCTTCGATGAAGTCTAGGCCCCACTACTGGAAGAGTCCTGAAGAAATCACAGGCTTCAATGGTAGGGGTTTTAGCTGCTGCTTTCCTGAGAATTTCTGACATTTCGCACAGGCTCTGACTTTTGCACAAACATCAATGAACAAAGTGGGCTAGAAATAACCAGCTCTGAGGATATTATGAGCCATCATTTTCCAGAAGTGATTCTCCCCACACGAGTTGTCATGAAAGTCTGACATAATCCTTTATGCTTCATGAGGGTCCAAACATCTCAGCAGTACCCCTAGGGGGGTCTTTCCAGTACAGAACCTGCTCAATAAGGAAATATTTAATTTCTTTGAGTTTAAGAGCTCTTGCCTTTTTCCTTTGACCTTTGACTAATTTTGTGGGCTATATCTCCAGGTCAAATTCGAGGATTTAGGCGATCCATCGGCTCCTCCTTCCATATATGTTAGGCTGGATGAGAATTTCCTTCACTGAAGCTGAAGGGACGTACACAATGATTTTTGAATGGAGGACACAGACTCTGAAAGCCTTGAGAGATTTAACTAAAGCGTAGGCCTTCTTCTCCATGATGTCATATTTGATTTCGTCATCCCTCAATGCCCGACTGAAAAAGGAGATAGGTTGCTCCAGTCCTTCGACATTCTTTTGTAGTGAAACGACTGCCACTGTGTCCAAAGAGGAAAATGAAAAGATCAAAAAATCCTTGGAATAATGGGGACTGATCAACATAGGTGTCTCGGTCAGTGCCCTCTTGATCTGGTTGAAGGATTCCTTGGACTAAGAGGTCCATTTTACTTCGTTCCCCTTCCTAAGCATTGTTATGATATGCTTCACCAATTTAGCGAAACTACAGACAAACCTTCTTAGAAAGTTAATCTTGCCCAGGAAAGACTGGACCTCTTTCTTGGACCTTGGGAGTGATAAATCCTGAATCGCTTCCACTCTACTGGGGTCGATTTTGACCCCCTTAGCTAATACCATATGGCCTAGCAACTTCCCCTCCTTCATGGAAAACAAAGATTTCTTAGCATTCAGGGAAAAGCCAAACTTTCTGCATTTCAAGAAAACTCTTTTCAAATGCTCACAGTGCTCTTCATCAGATCCGGAGAAAACTGTAATGTCATCTAGATAGATGACTACAAACTTGTCCTTTTCTCCAATGAAGGTGATATCCATGGCTCGTTGAAAGGTTGCCCCTGTGTTCATCAGTCCAAAGGGCATTTTGGCAGACATGAATGTGCCCTAGGGAGTGGTGAAGGTTGTCTTTTCCCTGTCCTCAGGTAGGACCAACATCTGATTGTAGCCTAAAAAACCATCAATCATGGACATCCTTGATGCACCAGTTACCCTTTGTAATATGTGTTTCATCTTCGACACGGGGTAATTGTCTTTCTTTGAGCTTCTGTTTAGGTTCCTGAAATCAAAACAAATTTTCATTTCCCCACTCTTTTTCCTTACTGGGACCAAGTTGGCCACCCACTCTGAGTATCTAAAAGGCATGATGATCTGAGCATCCAACAACTTCTTTACTTCTTTCTCCAGGATAGGCAACAACATAGAATTAATCTGTCTTAACTTTTGCCTGAAAGGATTAGCCTCTTCTTTCAATGGGATCTTATGCTCGATGACAGCTGTGTCATACGTTTTGAGATCTTCATATGTCCAGGCGAACACATCAACAAACTGCTTCAGAAGCTCAACATATTTAGTCCTCTGCTTCTTTGTCAAACTGCTTGACAATTTGACAAACTTCGACTCCTTCTCCGTGCCAATGTTGCATTTAGATATGTCTGCATCATCAACTAGCTTCATAGCTTTCACTGCCACATCATTATTGTAAAAGATCCTCTCCAATGGGACTAATCCATTTGGGATGTGATTACTTGGTAGTTGAACAATGTGATGATTAGCAATTTTCTTTAAAAGCACATCAGTATGGGAGTCACTTTCAGGTTCATGTTCCTGGTCTATTTGTAATGCAGAAAATTCCTCTATTGTCTCCAGGAACCTTCTTATCTCAAGATCATCCTCAAATACCTTCCAATTCTTGACATTATCTGGTATAGAGGGTCTGCATTTTACCTCTATATCATACTTGAGCTTGGGTGGCAGGGGAACTCTGAAATTGCCTGCCGAAACAGCCAAAGAATCGGCCAAAGTATTCTCCTCTCTAGGAATGAGTGAAATATTGAAAACCAGAAGAAATCTGTCTATTAAATCCCATGCTTCGTTCCTATAAGATCTCAACCTTGGATGCTTGGCTTGGTAAATATTTCTGACTTTCTTTACGACCAACTCGGCATCCCCAAAGACAATGATTTCTTTGATTCCCATGTCTTTCGTAGCCCTCAAGCCCAAAACAAGAGCTTCATACTCTGCCACATTATTGGTAGCCTTAAACTCTAATTTGTATGACAGAGATGTAGTTTCCTAAGTAGGGGAAATACAAATTACCCCAACACCAGTACCTTCTCTAGAAGAAGCTCCATCAAAGAACATCTTCCACACAACAGTAGTTGGGGGATGTGCTTCATAAAAAGAAACGAGTTGCTTCCTAATTTGAAGAGGAGCCTCAGGAGTGTTGGTGAGCTGCAGCAAGTTGGATCCCAAATCACTGTCAAGCGCAAAGATAGGATGATTGGTGGGGTTTGCTTCATCGCTGACAATGTAGGCCAACTGAGCTTCACTGTATAATTTTTTGTGTTCCCCTCCAAAGACCGGGATGGTAGCGTATGTGAGGTCCATCTGCAACATTCCCCCAAGATTTCTAATCCAAGATCTCAACAATAGCATGCCGAACTTGGGAGGGACATCAACCACCACGATATCCATGACCACGCTCGTCATGGGCAGCTGAAACAGGGTCAAAACCAAATCTTTGATGACTCCAAGACATTGGACTCTCGTAGAATCAAAGGAATACAAGTCATGGTAGGCCTTCGTGACTTCTATTCCTAGCTCTTCCATGACAGTTTTAGGCATGAGGTTGTGGGAAGCCTTTGAATCCATCAAACAATTATGCAACACCTTGTCATGTATGTTTAGGGATGTGTAGAAAGGAGGGGATGAATCATCTCTATCTTCTACCATAGGACCTAGGATGACTGCAGGCTTTTCATCTTGAAAGTTAATTGAGTCTGTGGGGTGGTATGAGGGATCAAACTGAAGCATATTAGAGAGGCCTTTCTTGAAATCCTCATGTTTGACCAGTTCAAAGAGGGGTACAGGGATTCTAATTTTTTGAATTTCATGCTCGAAATTAAAAGAGAACGGGAGCTTTGGGGTTTCAGAAATAGGGGTATGGGTTGTTGGGGAGGGGGCTTGGATCTTCTTACCTTTATTGATGTTGACCACCTCTTTATTAGGCCTCTCTACCCCATTGGGCCACTCACGAACATCAGACACTCCAGCCTTTTTTTGGATCTGAGGTTGTATCTATTTTGGCTACTGTTCGTCTTTTCTCCCTTACTCAGCTCATTAAGCTGGTTGTCCATGAGAGACTCCTCGTATGTTGATTGAGTCAAATGGGGAAAAGGGGAGGAGTCTCCCAAACAAGGGATTTTAGGATCAAGCTCATCTATTTCTTCCCCTTCCCCATTAGCAACCAAGTTGTTTTGAAGAGGAGTCTGGATCCTCTGATCATCTCTATCTCTTCTCCTTTGTTCCCTTGGCATAATCTGAGGCATATTGTTATTCGACCTCCTGAAGTTGCCTTTTTTGTCAACATTTTGAGGATTTTGGTATGTCTGTTTCCCTTCCATTTTAATTCTCTCCATCTCTACAAATAGATATTTCACCATCTTGGTTAATTCATCCACTCGAGGGTGAGGCACAAAGGAACCAGAGGTAGATGCCTCAGATGGTCCCTTTCTTCTGTCTATACTAGACTTATTTCTAAGCCTATTAACTGCCAACACATTGGATTCTACTTCTAAGGCTGCATCTTGCATATTAGCCAGGGAAGTAGCTCTTCTTTCTCTGAGTAGGAGGAAAAAATCAAGGTCAAAATCACTAGCATAAGTGATTTTGGCAGAGGCTTCTAAGGGTTTGATCTTAGCAGGGATTTTATTGTACATTTTATTGAATCTTTTGGAGAAATCGGAGACAGACTTTCCTTCCAATCTTTTCAAGGACCCAAAATTTGTCATGTAATACATGAAATATTTTTTATCCCCCCACTGTCTCAAGAAGGCATTATCTAGAACCTCAATCCCTGCAAGAGATCCAGGGGTCAGCCCCCTAAACCATTTTCTAACTTCACCATCGAGGCTCTGGACAAAAATGCTCATCCATACATCTTCATTTTCAATGTTCAGGTTGTCTGCATAACTATAGAAGGCGGCGAGGTGCTCTTCAACAGTTACGTCTTCTTCTCTAGTGAACTTGGGCATGTATTTTAGGTAATCACCAGCAGGGAGAGCATTCATAGGTTGAGGTAAAATGAGAGGAGCATATCCGGTTGCTACTATAGCATCCATTCTGTTTCCGAGAGGATTAGCTCCTGCCATTGTTGTGTGAATGGGGGGAGAGCTAGGAGGAGAAGGGATTCGACCTGGGGAGACTGGAATTGAGCTTGAAAGGGGAAATGAAAACAACAAAGGATTAAGAGAAGAGGCTACTAGTCTGAAAGAAACATAAATTTCTCTTTCTCTGGTAACAACAACGACCGCAGGAGGAGGGGTGGAAAAATATTTTGGGGCGTTGGGTCTAAACCACGGTACAACATCAGGGGAAAGGGGAGTGACAAGGATTCCTCCCTCCAATATAATACCGAGAGGGGATGGCTTGACATGAACACTCCCAAACTTTAAACTTTAGGACACTCCAACATATGATATATCAGAAAAAAGAGAAACAGATATAGGAGTGTCTACAGGAGGACAATGGAAATCATCAGAAATACATGTTTTATCGGCATAAACACCTTCTTGAGGGGCCTCTTCCTTTCTGATAACTTTCTGTGGATCAACTCCAGGCATAGCTAGAGGCAGTTATGGATGAGACTACGTGTGTCTGCCTTTCGGAGCTAGCTGAACTATGGGTTCAAACCAGTGGAGTCATCACAATGGAGTTGCCAGGTGCACAACAACAATCTTAGAGGGCTCTGATGCCTGATGCACCTTCAGAATCAGAGGTTCATTGTCGTTCGATCCCAGGGAAAATCTTCAATTTCATCCTCGACAACAGTGCCAGACTATGTTAGCACCGGAAGTTGTCCTTAGATTGCGATAAGGACAAGCCCGATACCCATCAATTTGTTTTTCTTTATGTCACAGGTTGGTTATAAAAGGATGATCAGGTGAGAGAGTAAACTTAGAATGATATCATTTAACTCAGGAAACTGGGATGGATATGCGCAACTAAGTGAGGTCTTGGTCTAACTTAGGCCAGTAAGTTTCATAATGGTGAGTGAGTGGAGGAAAATGAGAGAGGAATGAAAGTCTGCTCTAGATGTCTAGTCTTCCAGTAGTCTTTAGAGGAAAAGTCTCATATAGAAGATCCTCTTGGATCTAAAAAATTCAGGAAGCTGAAAACAATGCAATAATAAATATAGTCAAACCTACACTATACTATCATCACAACACCCGACTGGATCCTCCATGCCCGTGATTTCAAAGTTAGAAGAAAAAATACAAAAAAAGGAGTTGGTTTCCATTAAACAAGAAGTCTCAAGAAACAGTTCATAACCAGAGAACCAGGAAATTCATTAAAGATTTACCATTCGGGAGAATAGCTCTACCACTGATCGATACAAAAATGGAAAAAATGCCTACATATACTTAGAGAAAAACAACAGCAACAGGCTCGAGACGCTGCATTGAAGGCATTATGTATGCATGTTTACTGGCAGACTGCGCATGCAGTCTCTGGACAATCGTGCACTTCAGTCAAATGCAACCAAGTTCCAGAACGAGCCTACAAGGAGTTGACAAGCTGACAGTTCTTTCCTGGGCTTTCTATTTATGGTGGAAACGATGTCCACCCACCACCAACCTCTACAATAACTGCTTTTCTCGGGATCGGGTAAGGCCTGGGTCAATCCTACACCTTGGACAATGTGGCGGCCTTTGCATTTTTCCACCTGGTGCTGAGTTCGATGCCTACAGGGATGTCTAGGTAGTCATGGATGGAGCTGATGAGGCTGAGACGAGACTGACATGGAAGGAGGAGGAGACAAGTGGTGAAAAGGGATTACCCGAAGGAGGCTTCGACAATTGGGATTAGGAAAATGAGAGAGGGGGCCTTCGACTCACATGCCCAAAATCGTGAAAGGGAGAATCACGATTAGATCCTGACCGTCGATCAGGATGAATGTAAATGCTTTGTGCATATTGTAAGAGACCAAGTGCAGGATATTGTAGAAGGCTCTATGCTTTTAGTGCAAGGAAGAAGGATCTAGCGAGTTGTGCAAATCTTTTGTACTATGCGAAGAGGGATTTGGATGGCTCTGTGTTGTAACCTGATTAACTGAAGCTAATAAAGAAGAAGACATTGTGGACGTAGCCCCAGGGTGGGGGTGAACCACGGTAAATTTGTGTGTTGTGCTCTGTGCCTTGACCTAATGTGTTCGTCTCTTCCTTTGCTAAGTGATTTGATTTGTTTAGATAGATCTATTTATGCTTTGTTCTTTTGGGATATGAATGAATGTTAGATCTGGTATGTAAGATGCTTTGTGCTTGATCTGTCAAATCTAATCTATCTTGTTGTGGCTAAGTGTTGAATTGTCTTAGATCTAAGTACATACTGCGATGTTCTATGCTATCTGCGAAGTATCATAAGCATTTAATATTGATGAATAATCTATGCTAAGTGTTATAATCACAGACCTGTGTCCTAGATAAGGTTGTAGACACCTGATTCTTGCAACCACCCCTGCCTCTACCTCGGGTGAGACTTCATCTGCTTCGCAGGTGTTGCCGAAAGGGCCGGTAGTTAGGGTTTTTTTGGTGCGTTATTGTAGCATTGAACCCTGGGTCTGCCCCTGTGCCAACAAATGGTTCTATTGCCGGGACCTGAAACTATGATTGTTGGGAATTGAGCAGAAGAAGCTTTGTGCAAATATTTGTCCTGAAATTGTGAAAGATCTGTGCATGGATCTATGCCCTAGTGCGCAGTGATCCACTTGATCTAAAAATATCTATGTTGAAGAAGGAAGGACAGATCTAAAGGAAAGAAGTCAGATCTGCAAGAAAAGAGGTTGATACTGGAAAAAAAAAAGGGTCAAATCTATAGAAAGAGGTAAGATTTGTAAGCTCTGTGCTCTGATTGATCTAAAATTGAAGAAGACTTGAAACTTGAATAAATATTGCAAGTGAAATTGTTATGTGTTTTTAAAGAAACCGGATCAATTTGCAACACATAATAAAGGATTACTTATGTAAATATACACATAGACAGCATAATAAATCATTGAACATCAGACATAAACACAACAACTTGATAAAGGAGTTCACCCCACTCCGGGCTACATCTCCTGGTCC
>SNQJ01S0155726.1:0-11996 GCA_010110895.2 Picea sitchensis | reverse complement strand
TCAAAACCAGTGCTCTGATACCAACTTGATCTAAAATTGAAGAAGACTTGAAACTTGAATAAATATTGCAAGTGAAATTGTTATGTGTTTTTAAAGCAACCGGATCAATTTGCAACACATAATAACGGATTACTTATGTAAATATACACATAGACAGCATAATAAATCATTGAACATTAGACATAAACACAGCAACTTGATAAAGGAGTTCACCCCACTCCGGGCTACATCTCCTCGTCCAACTTCCAATGGATCATTTTTATTAAATTGCTCAAAGTGCTCAAAACATGTCTTACAATGCTCAAAATGACAAACTGACTGCTTCAATGGCTCCACAACATCCCAAAACCCCTTTCTGGGCTCTTTCGGCACCTGAAACGGTCGAAAAATGAAGAAGATAGCCTCCTTGAAGTCTCCCCTTCTTCTTTGCTGTCTCTGGTTCTACAATCTGCACCCTTGTTCTCCAAACCTGGCACACATGCTCATTTAAGCGGAAAAACCAAGACCCGTACGCAACCACGCACCGGTACAAACCGTAGAATGGTTAGGGTGCCTCCAGCCCTTAACCGTCTCGGCACTGGGTCATATGGTACACGTGACCATAGGCTGGGCGCAAAAGTCGTTTGACCGTTTTCAAAACCGTGCAACGGATTAAACTTCCCGCGCAAGTTACACACCGACCAAACCACGGGTCCATACGTATTAACCAAAGGTTAAATACCCCACGCACATTTTAAAACAAGGGTTATATAACAATGTTATATATGTTATAACAAACATTGCAATATTATAATGCGCGCGTGCCCACTACATATACATATGGTCATATAATAATTACAATGAAACCGTGGGTCGAGGCTTAGGCCTCTGCCCGCGCCCCTTTCCACATAGCACATATCCAAACTTAAATACAAATGCGTTGGGCTATATAACAAGGAACAAAGGTGGGAGTATTGGCTAGCGCAAGGTTATGAAAACTTTAGTGTTTGGGGAGGTCCGGGGGTCGAACCCCGCAGCCTCCAAACCCTTTTATAAAAACACAAACATATAGGCCAACCACACAGTGACACGTGTCAGCATATCACTGGTCAACGAACATCCAATACAAACACACCACGTCTGCTCTCTGCCACGTCAGCATGATGGTACGACCCTCCATGTGGCCGTACGGACTCTACGGACAGGTACAGTCAGCATCCCAAATTTTCCCCTGTTTGACTTTGGCGGTCAAATCGCGATATCTCCTCCATACGGACTCCATTTGCGAAAATAAATATACCACCGGAATCAGGAAAACGAGACGGACGCAATGGAACTATTTTCGTCGCAATCCGAGCACTTTGAAAATTGAGCAAATTTTGATCCCCTGATCACTGATAAAGGTAAGAATAGTTAAAAGTTCTTAGATCTGGAAGCTTTGTGCCTTGTAGAAGTAAATAAGTGAAATTTTTTGTTTCTAAAGTATGGATTTAGGTATGCTTGATAGATTTTGTCCTATCTTGAAAACTAGGGCATTGTTAGATGAAAGAACGTTTGATATGAATAGATCTGATAAGAATAATGAAAGATATGTTATACCTATGCATAGAAAGAATTTTTGGACTAACCAATGGATGCAGGATCCTAGAAAGAAATTTTTGCAGACTAGCCATTATGACCCTAGCAAGCAATTCAATAAAAGTTGGGGATTATTGAAGAGAAAGAGAGGATTAAATATTTGTTACAGTTGCAGAAGACCAGGACATCTTGCTAAGGAATGCCCTGGGAGAAACCCTAGTTGCCTCTATTGTAAGGCTATGGATCATGAAGTACTGGATTGCCCTAGAATTATTGATAGACTTGAAAAGATGAATATGGAGCAAGCAAACTCTGAAGGATATCAAGAGACTAAGATTATAGAAGAACCATAGAAAGAATCAGAGATTATGTTTTTGAAAATGAAAGAAACCCTGGATGAACATAAAGATGCCAGTTTGTCAGAGATCTTCAAAGAAAAGGATAAAATCGAAGTAAGAATAGGAGACTTCGACATTAACTGTGCTCTGGATGAGGGAACACAGATGAACATTATGACAGAAAGTACTTGGAAAACCCTAGGGAGGCCTCCTATGGTTCCTTCACTAGGAAAAATAGGGTTGTTCAAAGGAAAAATGGTAACCCTATGTGGCAAAATTACCCAGATAGCTATGAGTACCCATGGATATTCGACAGAGGGAGAATTTGAAGTTATTAAATTTATTGAGGACCATGCTCCATTTCCATATTTGTTAGGAAATATCTGGATTGAAAAAGACCAGATCCGGAGAAAAGAAGAAAAGGAAGCCCTAGAACAAAAGAAGAAAGAACTCATGGAATTTATGACTAGAAGGATCACCTACTTGATGGAAGAACAAGAGAACAAATATAAGCTATTGAACACTAGGGACTTGGATGTCGAAGCTATATGAGCATTAGAGGAACCACAGAAGACCGAAAGACCTAATCCATATGATGAAGGAGTATTACCCTTGGATCTGAAGAAAGAATCTCAACATCACGAAGTGACTATGTCGAGAGAAGATAAGAATCAGAATGGAAAAAGGATGACCGAGACGAAGCTCACTGGGAAGAAGGCTAGGAAGCTAAGTAAGAAGAGAGCCAAGATCAAAAAGTTACAGAAGATTCCAGAGGAAACTTCACAGAAGGAAAAATCACAGGAATTGAGCTTCGTCGGGATATCATAACAGTGACATATGGCACTTCATCGTAGTGAAGCAATATAGTCGTTAGACCAATATACCCATTTGAATTCCGCCCCGAACAGACAAAAAATCATTAAAGGATCACCACTAGACCATTGGACCACACCATAACGAATGGATCAATGTTCATGGAAGCCTCATACCCGTTGTAGATAGGTCGTTGATGAGTTTCCTATTTAGCTCCTCGCGACGTGCCCGAACAACACTTTTTCCAACTGAAAAGTCGAAGCCCGCAGAACTAGTGATTGTCTACAGTGATCATTGCAAGCAAATTGTTCATCCTAGTGCAGTATTTTTAGATCATCATGACCCCGATTATCTTTCCCGAGTGTGTATGTCCGACGAGCTCACCGCACTTGAGGAATCCGTCACAGAGGTCCTTCTCGATTTAATGACTGAGAGAGTCATGTCGGAAAGAAGAATGTCCACTAGAGTCCAAGCATCATCGATGAGAGGAGTGAAAGCCTCCCCATCGACTGCTCGAGCAGGAACATCTCAAGCTGGCATAGAAAGAAGAACTAAGCATAAGGACAACATAGCCAACGCGAAGCTAGTGCCATCCATCCTACCAGCTTACATACCTTCTCTGAGCAGTGATATTAATAGGGACAGTGTCCCTAGATACTTTGGATACACCCTAGTCATTGCATATCTACCAAAAGGAGTATGCACCTACCGCGTAGATCAAGACAAGGTTACAGCGTTGAAGTTTTGTGACTTCAACCTGGGGGACCGTAAAGCTTATAGCATGCTCTCCCCGTATAAGTACTTGACAAGAACTAAGGTCAAGAATTCAAATCTCATCCCTCAGCAATGGATGATGAACCTTGCACAGTCTACTTTTCTCAACGTTATGAAAATACCGCACTTCGACAGACACCAGGAGGTGAATTCTTGTGTAAAATTGTTGCTAGAAAGTTACCACGGAGGATACCTGTGGTTAGATCGTCACATAACTGTTGATCTGGCATTGATCATTAGGATCACCGGGCTTAGCATGAAGGGCCCTGATCCCCATGAGTACTATCTTGGAAAGACTACAGATCACGCTCTTGTGCAGAAGATCAAATAAGCCTATGGCGATGTTGAGAAAGGCACGAGAGGTTACAAGGTATCTTCTATTGAAAGTTGTGCAGTGTGCCTCGCATGCCAACTGGTCGCAGGGAAGTTGGTATGCAAGAATCGACCAACACAAGTATCTGTCTTTGTAGTTGACCTCACAGAAAAGTGCGTAGAGGGACTACATATGAATTGGGTGAAGTACTTGGTGAATCAACTGGAGATTGACTTCAGAGAAGCCCAGGATCAGGGGCATGAATTCCATTTTAGCTGGCTCCTGATACTGATCACTTTTGTTGCATGGGAGCTACCGAAAGGCGCAACCTTCCCGAACCTTGACCCCTTTGAGCCACTAGCCGCGAAGTTCAGTACATTATGGTACTCAAATGACATGAGAAAGCAATGGAAATCGAATGTCGTTTTCCACGTGTACTATAACCAATTGAAAGCAACCATAAGGAGTGAACCTCGCATAACCCCGAACACTTTACAGAGATTCCAACCTCTGATAATGTTAAGCATGGACCGCCACTTTATATACCTAACCCCATGCACTGATGAGCACCAGGAACAGCTTCAGTATTATTATAAGATGACAGAAGAAGACCTAGAAGAGATCACCAAGGAATGGTTGGTGGACCTCCTTGTTTTAGCAGACCCCACAGAAATGTCCAACATTGACAGCCCCGAAACTGCGCAGGATACACCTGGGCCCAGTAAGACAAAGAAAGCAAAGACGACGAAGAAGACTGAAGAAGTCCAGGATGTTGATAGCCTATCTGTAAGGACAGCTTCCATTACACCAGATGAAGAAGGTGATGATGAAGAAGGTACAGAAATTGAACAACAAAAAGTCTAAGTACCACCACCTAGGGACTAAGAAGACTCATCGAAGAAAAGGAAGGTCTCACCTCTGAAATATTCCTCCAGAAAGAAACCAAGAACCCCTATAACCAAGATGTGAACTTCCCTCATGTTGCATGACTTTGATTTCATTGTTACAATGGTCAATTATGCTTCAAATGAATTCATAGAGAAGAAGGAGGTGAAGAAGGAACAAATGTATAGCCAAATTGAGATCGTGCTCCAAGGAGTACAACAAGCACTCCAATCTAGCTGAGCAATCTATATTGCACCTCTTCTAGAAGGAACAACAAAAGTGGTAGATGAATCAGTTCAGCTCCGCAAGATTGTTGATACAGTCGAAGTACACCTTCGACATGCTCAGGAAGAAAAAGTGCAGGCCACCCAGACCCTAAAGAAAGAACAAGAGGAAATTATTGAACAACGCCAACCCACGTAACAAGAGAAGAATGCTCTCCAAGAAAAATTTGAAGAAGACAGAGAGAAGATCCAAAAAGAGAATGAGTAGTTGCTCACAAAGTAGATAGGAATCGAAGAAGCAGTCAACAGAGCATTTCTCTTTGTGACCGGCTTAAAGCAGAAGGTCGAAGAGCCCATAGAGCACCAAGTGATGAAGCTGACTGAAGTTATTTAGCAACTTCAACAAAGGGTCGTGGAATTAGAGATTCAGACCATACCACAGACTCCACAAGAAGTGCACGACCAGTAAGAATTGAATGCTTAGAGCGCAGTCGAGAGGATTAAAACACTTGTTGCAGAATGTAAACAGTTAAGTAGCAGAAGCGCCCAGATATATGAACAACTATATGAAGACCCAGAGTTGAAGAAACTGGAGTCCCAACTCTAGGAATAAAAGCAGCATGCAGATATAGTACAGGCATAGCTCAAGCTCCTGTCACCCATCGATAGGATGAAGAGATCCCAGGAACAACGCACTGCCCAACAACTCATTCTTACCATGCAGAATAGAGTGATGGAAGTCACCCAGAAACTCCAGCCGAGCCAGGAGGTGGCCTATCTACTGTTTGAAGAAAATGAAGGCCAAGGAACACTACTAGAACAAGTAGTTGTTATAGTTGAGCAGCAACTGGAAGGAGCTATCAACAAAGCGGTTGTTCAGGAATTCGCTAAGCAAGAAGCAGTTGCACAGAGACAAGTCGAAGCAGATCGAGCCAAGCTCAAGACCTTTGAGGCAAAGTTACCCAGACCTGAGTGACTCGGGACGAGTCACAGATGAGTGTTGGGGGCATGTTGGCCCTGACCAAGTTTTGAGGAACACTTGGTCATATTTGACCGCTTTTGGGACTTCAACATCTTGTCAAAGATGGAGCGCAACGCGAAGAAGAAATCGTGGAAGCTAGACCCCTTTTTGGGTCCTTTTTGGGTTTTTGGGGATAATGTAATGGGAAAGGGATGTCGGCCCATGGGTTTACCCACACTTAGGCCCACTGTTGTATGTATAAATAGATGTATAGGCGAAGTAAGTGGAGAAGGGTGGGGAGGAGAAGATTAGTAGAGTGTGATCTATGTGATCGAAGAGTTGTGAGTTGTGAGTTGTGATAAGTGTTGATAATGATTGTAAATGATTTGTGCATACTGTAAGAGAATAAGTGCAGGATATTGTAGAAGGCTCTGTGCTTTTAGTGCAAGGAAGAAGGATCTAGCGAGCTACACAGATCTTCTATCCTATGTGAAGAGGGATTTGGATGGCTCTGTATTGTAACCTGATTAACTGAAGTTAATAAAGAAGAAGACTTTGTGGACGTATCCCTAGGGTGGGGGTGAACCACGGTAAATCTGTGTGTTGTGCTCTATGCCTCGACCTGATGTGTTTGTCTCTTCCTTTGCTAAGTGCTTTGATGTGTTTAGATAGATCTATTTATGCTTTGTGCTTTTGAGATATGAATGAATGTTAGATCTGGTATGTAAGATGCTTAGTGCTTGATCTGCCAAATATAATCTATCTTGTTGTGGCTAAGTGTTGAATTGTCTTAGATCTAAGTACATACTACGATGCTCTGTGCTATCTGTGAAGTATTATACGGGTTGAATATTGATGAATAATCTATGCTAAGTGATTGCTAAGTGTTATAATCATAGACCTGTGTCCCAGCTAAGGTTGTAGACACCTAAGTCTTGCAAACACCCCTGCCTCTACCTCGAGTGAGACTTCATCTACTTCGCAAGTGTTGTCGAAAGGGCCGGTAGTTAGGGTTTTGTTGGTGCATTGTTGTAGCATTGAACCCTGGGTCTGCCCCTGTGCCAACAGTTCTTCTATTCTGGAAAATTTTATTAATGCACCAGGTGACAATATCTTTGCACTCGAAAACCTCAAGGACAAAACCAGTGAGAGTTATTCCTGATTTCCAAACTTTATTATTATCTTTGTCTGGTAACATTGAATAATACCAATATGCCCTTGACCAATGGTAATTGTGATCTTGAATAGATTCAAGGTATCCACGTAGAAATGTTATCTTCTTTCGGCCATCTTCATCAGGTTGACAGAATTCTCTATAATGCCACTCAGAACAGTGAAATAATCTTTTACATTAGATCCTTGATGATAAGATTAACCTGAAATAAATGAAATTTTCCTCGATAGAAACATCATTAATAACATAATTTTCATAATTTAATTTAGCAGTTGAGTTCATATAATTAGCATTTAATATGACTCGAGAATTGTGAAAGAGGAAGGACACGTCACGACAAGGTGGAAGATTTTAAATGAAAATGCTAGTCCACGAGTCCACAAGTCCGAGAGTCCATTGTGATAAGAAAAATGGCTAAATATTGATACTTTTTGGACGAACTTGTGAATATGGGAAGATACAAATAAAAGAAGTTGTGAGTCCATGATTCCATGAAATAAAAAATAAACTAAGTGTTGAGAAGAGGTTCAAAGAAGAAAAGTGACAGACCATGAGTCCACAAGTCCACCAACTCATAAATATAACAAAATGAGATAAGCATGGAAGAAAGCATAAGTCAAGGAGGTAAGATATGACAATGAAGATTATGGGAGGGAAACATACTTAGAAAAGATACGAGTGTAAAAAATTTAAAAAGAAAGAAGGACTTATGAGGTTCAACAATTGGCTCCAACTGTGGGATGATAACCCCCTATGGGTTGTCAAGAATCTAGAATCTCAAAACTAGTTTCCTTCTCCATTGGGCTATGGAGTCTAGGAGATGAGAATATACAAAAAAAATGAAAATAAACTATGTACAAGCGAGAAGAAAAATTTCAATCAAAGAAACTCTTCAGATGCTTCCCATTGACAAGAAATATCAAAATTTTTCCCTTCATATCCTTGACCATGTACGAGTTGAAACTTAAAATATTTTCAATGAGATAGGGCCCGATATAGACTACTTCAAACTTTGTATGCAATGAGGGATTTTGTTTTTCTTTTTTCCAAAGTAATACTAATTCACCTTTTTGAAAATTCGTTATTGTAGCACTTTGATCAAAATACTTCTTGACATTTTTTTTCTCTAACAAATTTTCTTTAATTCTTTGGACCTGTCTTATTTTAAATTCAACAACTGAGTCAATATCTTTTGTAGAGGAGGAGTATCTTTTGTGTCTTCAATATTTACTGCATAAGTCAAAGCATTCAATTCAAGACTTAGTGGCATTTTTTCTTCTTTTACATAGACCAGTGCATAAGGGGATATTCCAATGCTATCATTTGGTTTCATTCTTCTTTCTCGCAAAGCATCTATCAATTTTAAATGCTAGTTCTTTTGATTTTGATCAATTGTCTTCTTTAGAATTTGAATCATTTTTTTGTATGTTGATTCAGCAAGTCCATTTCATTGAGGATAGTAATTTGATGATTGTCCCATTAGAATACCATATTCCCCCAAAAAATTAGTAAACTTTGATCCAATGAAGATTGAACCATTGTTAGTGATGAACTTTTCTGGTACCCCAAACCTTAATAAAATATTATATTTAAGAAAATTTATCAATTCTTTTGAATCAACCATTTTTAATGCCACTGCTTCCTTCCATTTTGTAAAATAATATGTGGCAGTGAGAATGTATACATGTCCTTTACTTGATTTTGGATTTATTGGCCCAATGACATCTAGCCGCCATTTTGAAAATGGTTTTTCGACCAGTGTAGGTTGCAAAGGCATTGCATACCTCTTCATATTTCCTAAGAATTTTTGACAGGAAAGGCATTTCCTCACCATTGCATATGAATCTTTAAAAATCGATGGCGAATAATACCTAGCTATTATTATTCTGTGGGAAAAAGTGGTTGGTGAAAAATGTCCTCCACATATTCCTTCATGAAATTCCTTTATCATTTCATGAACCTTCGTTTCATCTACACACCTCAATGTGGCGTTTCCCATTGCTTCATCTAGGTTTCCAATTTGAGAGGCTCTAATAGAAAACTTTACATTGGAAGGCATGGAATTCTTATAACAACTGAGTACTACCAGAGCATTTGTCCTTTTTTCTTCTGGTATTTTGTTCAATGTTTTATTGAATATCAAATTAAAATCTCAAATTCTTTCCTTTTTTCTCAGAAAAAATTGTGTAAATCCCATGAGAAGAGTATGGTAAGCAACTGGATGAGAAAACATCATTTCAATCTCTTTAAATGACCCAATCAATCTAGTATAAAGTGATGTGTACCATTCATAAGATTGATCGGCCAATGTTTAAAGAAATAATATTACCTTTACATCATCATCTTCAATATGATGGAAATCACAAATATACAAGAATAAATCTACATGTATTTTTGTATCAATTGTTCCATCCCTAAGAATGTCTTCAATGTTCCTTTTGGAAGAATAGGGAGCTCGTGTTATTCTCCCCGGAGGTTTAGAGGAGAATCTTTTAGCCTTCTCCTTGGGATTCTATACCTCCCTTCACATATTTCTTTACGTCTTTCTTTTTCTCTTTCCTCTCGTCTTTCCTCTCGTATTTCTTCATGTCTTTCTTCATGTATTTCTTCCCTATCACCCATTCTTGAATATATCTTCTTTTATTCAAAAAGACACTCTTCAAATTTTAGCTACCTACTCCTACTCCCATTCAATGGCCCTTTATATTCTTCCATCTTTAGTTTCTATTTTGTACTTCAACTCTTCAAATTTGTATTTCGTCTCTTCTTTGTCTTCTAAGGATTTCTCGTTCTTCTTCTTGAATAGAAGTCTACCAATATCTCTTTGAATCTTCTTGAATTTGGGCTACGACTATTGCAAGTTTATATAATTGATGAAAAATACCTATATGGTTTCCCACTCCAATTTCTAGTTGGGGCTGATTAGGTTGAGACAAAGTCATGAAAAAATTTGGTCTAAAAACCAATCTTTATAATTCTTCCCCAGTGGAGTCACCAAAAATGTTGATGTTTGAATCTGTCAAGACTGAAATGACAACCTCACAAGGATATGAATCCCCCCACGTTATTAGAGAGGTGGTACTCCTCTTTGGCTTCTAATTTTTTTTAATATTTTATATCAAAAACAATATGGGATACTATCAAAAGACCTAATCCAACTCTTTATGGCTCAATAAAATTGAAAATACTGAAAAATAAAATATATATAAGGAGAATTCTTGAGAAGTGGACCAGGAATCTCAAACACCACACAATATAGAAAGTAATAAAATCCCCCCATCCATCACAATTTAATAAAAATTATGATCACATTCAAATAAAAGAAATGGTCCAATGGCACAAGAGAACTTTGAAAGAGTACTACTTATTAAGCTAAAAATAATAGTTTGATAGATCGACTTCAAATATTTTATACTCAAAAATCAGAGTTATAAAATACAATCAAAACTGATCCCAACTTAGTTCTCTTTGAATTTCTTAAAAATAATAATGTTTACTACAATACTTGAAATTTAAAGGCATTTTTCCATTAATGGGTTGGGATTGGGGCTCCCGTGGACCATAAAAAATATTCACAAGAAATATGATGAAGAGAAGAACATGGAGTGGATGGAGCATGAGCAACATGATCTATAAAGAAGAGAAAGAGGAGATTATAATAATTCAGTTACACTTTTCCAATGAAAGAATAAATATAATTGTATAAAATATGATAAGGAAGAAGGTATGTAATCAGTATGGACTTATTGTGATGGAATCTCTCTCGTTCATTTGCTTGTTGATGTTCCTTTTATATCTTTTCTAGTTGCAGTTATGTGGTCGATTATAACCGCTTCCGTTGGAAATTCAACAATCTTGGTTATAGCCTTGCTTAACCATTCTTGAATATATTCCCTTAATGGGGAAATTGTTACTTCTTGCTTTACTTTGATACTTAACAATTCACTCTCAATTCCCTATGGTCAATAGATCAATTTTGCAATATAATATCAATTTCCTCATTTTTATTTGTGTATTCAACAAGAAAATTATCAATGTCATCATAATTATACTCAACCATACTATCAATATTTTCAGCCGATGATTTCTTCAAATTTTCAACTTTCTCTTTAAATTGCTCTCTGCTCATGGTCATTGAATTTGAGATTAAGTTTGGATATGAAACCTCGATAGTGGAGCCCACAATATCCAAACCAATAATATTTGAGTACGCCTTAGTCTTTTTCTGTGATAGCTCTTTTAATTGATTTAACAACCCCTGTAAGGTATTGATTAATTTAATTCAACATGCCTTTAATTGTTTCATATGGCTCTGGGAGGGAAAATCTTCTTGTTTTATTCGATGGTCTATCATTGCCGAGACTTTTGCTACAAACATGGCAACTTTATCTGTGAAGAATCCTTCATCATTCTTAAAATATTCATTAAAACATTCTTTAGTGTTTTTAATTATGAGCCCAAGAGCATAAAATGTTTTTGACAAGTCCCATAAATCTAAAATGAGTGACATTATTTTCTTTATATTATTTTTAACAAACTGTCAAGTAGTAATGATTAAGCTTGAAATTCCTTTTACTCTCATATTTGATTATGGAGTTCCTTGAAGAGTTTTGTCAAGTTGTATCATGGAAACCGGGGTAGCTAATATAGGTGGGGGCACAAGAGTTTCTTCCAATTCCTTGACTCTCTCCTTAAGTCTGAGATTTTCCTCTTCCATGTTAATTATTGAAACGTCCAATGCATCCCTTGTGACTCTATGAATTGAGGATAATTTTGACAACAACATGTTTTTAGTATCAATGGTGGACCATGACTTTCCCTTTTTATTCTTCGAGGTTCTTTCAAAATTCAATTTCTTTGAAGATTTATCAATTAAAGCATTCTGCAAAGAAAACGTTTATTCATCTGAGAAGACTTCATCTTGAAAAACCAATGCAACAAATTGTACACTTTCTTG
>SNQJ01S0155725.1:13181-25719 GCA_010110895.2 Picea sitchensis | reverse complement strand
GTTGGTATTTTGACTTGGTGAACATACTAAGGTTACCGTTGGAGGGGAAAACCTAGTTTCCAAAACGTCACAATTGCGACATACATCTTCACAAACGTCGCAATTGTGACATACATCTTCACAAACGTGGCAAGAATGACGTTCTAGTGGAAAACGTGGCAAGAGAGACGTTCCAGTGGAAAACGTGGCAAGAGTGACGTTAATGTGGCAAGAGCGATGTTAACGTGGCAAGATAGACGTCAACGTGGAAAGACCAACGTTATCGGGCAACGTGATTTTTTTTTTTATAAATTTGCTCTATTTTGCGACAATATGGACAATTTTGTCCATAACGCCACAAATAAAACATCGGAACTTGACCCAAATGCAGTAGTTCTTGTCTCTCTCCTTCGTAAAGATGTAGCTTCCACCTTCCCTCAATCCTAAGAGGAAGCCATCAATAAGGCTCAACAATACGACCTCATCTATTCACAATCAGGTTACTTATACACAGTACTTCCTGACCTCCCCAAACCTGTGCCATTCAGTCAAGACAAACCCAGGATGTCTCACTCAGCAGATGGATTGATTGGTAATACCACACACCACAATCCTCAACCCCAACCACCACCATTGTATGGCACACCTCAATATCCGTCGGTGTATGGGGGAACCTCTTATTACCCCCCACCCCCTTATCAACAACCATACCCTGTTGTTATTCCTCTGCCCATTAGTGAGCCACCACTAACACCCCGAATACACCCACCTATCCAGACAAGTTCTGGTACCCCCTCTACCTCAGCTTATACTTTAAGTACTAGCGAAAGCGCCACGCCTTCCTACGTACCTTACAGATCACAAATCCCACAGAATCTGTACTTTCCATTTCCTGGTCCACCACAACCCATGGTCACCCCACACCCTCACGCTGGGGTGAATTTTGTTCAAACCTCACTCGTTCAACAATATCAAAATTTCGAACAGCTGAATACGACAAATCTGACCCATCCTTCGAATAATGCCAAAAAGAAAGGAAAGAACAGGAACAATAAAAACCCAGGTCAAGGCAGGAATCAACCCCAATAAAACCAACCTACTGGGGGAAACCAGAACCAAAGGAATCAGAACCCCCAGGGGGGAAACAACAACAGGCATAAAGGGAGAAATAACCATACTATTAAGACCAACTTCCCTTTTTCCCTTTGCAGTGAGTTTGGTCATTATAATCATCATTGCCCCCAAATCGCTGATTTTAAATGGCTAAAAGACTCAGGCAGTCTACCACATCCTCCAGCACCACCTTCCCCTCAGCAGGCCCCACAACAATACGTGCAACAACCCCCCCCAGCCATGCTGCAGAATCCCATTCCACACCAAGGTGTGATGAACACCCAACAAGAGATACAACCTACCCCACCACAGTTGGGATAATACCTCAACCCAAACAATCCTACAGATCGAACTATCCTCCTCACTAGTGAGGAAGAAATCCTTTTGCAAACATGTAATCGTCAATACCATGCACCCACTGAGTCTCCTCCCATTCCTCCAGAAACAATCCCCGCACCGACGGGACCCCCATTGGTAATCCCTCTCCCTCATGCCGAAACACCTCTTCGCATCCCTCGCATCCCATTGCGTAGGAATGTCCACAACCCACAAGCTAGGGTAGCTCATAATTACCATTTGGTTAATGACTTAGCACAATCCTCGGCTGCCATGTTAGTCTTAGAAGTCCTTCAGACTTGTCCTACTCAATGGAAATCATCACTTTCGGCCTTAGGGGCAGTCGACCCCATAGATACTCAACTCATTACATTTTATCTTGACAGCGGAGAACCTCGCCTTCCAGCTCTGATCGCTTTTCAAATCCCAGTAAAAATTCGGAACATTACAGTTCATCGGTGCATCATCGATGAAGGTGCATCCACATGCATTATGTCCAAATGTATCTGGCAGAAACTTAGTTTCCCCGAACTCATACCATCTGCCATTACCTTACGAGCTTATGATGGACGACCATCATCTTTTGAAGGGCTCTTTCAAAATGTCCTTGTAGAACTCGGGGGAAAGACTATTCTCATCGACATTGAAGTTATCAATGCCCCACTCAATTATAATATCTTGTTCGGTCATAGCTACATGTACGCTATGAAGTCAATTTCCTCTTCTATCTTTCGAACGATGATGTTCCCCCATAATGGGAATATCGTTACCATTGACCAAGTCTCACATTACGAGCCTAACCTGTCTTCCAACATCGATAACATTCTTCCTCTCATCCACACGAGTCATGACGCATACCCACTCATAGAAATGGGTCCCAGAATTTTCAAAGACCCATTATTGTTAGGGACTTACCATGGTGCACCACCACTCCTTCATCCTTCCAATCAAGTATGTGTCATATCATCCAACGGAACTGACATAGAGGATACCCTTCCTCCTAGGGAGGCTTCTATCATATCTGACATCCCACTAGTCACAGAGCTCCCCCCTCACGAGCCTCCTGCGAATTTGTCGACTCCATTAGTCCACTATTTCACCTCTCCCCAAGGCCATGTCCCAGTTTGGGAGATAGTTCCCCAAGCCATTACTCAAATTCCCTTCTTCTACCCTCCACTCGGCGTACAAGCTTTGCAAGTAGCCACAACGCTTACCCTCCCTAATATGGTGTTAGCAATTACAGTTTGGTATTTACACCCACCAGAGATGGTCCCTCGACCATCCCTTCCCCCCCAAATGGAAGGAGTCCCAATGATGATTCCCATACTCACTCCCACCATACCCTCTACACCCCCACTCACTACCCTCCCTGCCATAGCTAGGGGAAGGAGAAAGAAGAAGGATCCCACAGCTCCACTTCCCCCGTGCATCCAACCTCCTTGTTCACTATGTGAGGAAGATGGACACCAAAACAACAACTGCCCATCTTTACCTGAGTTATGGAACCTGATTCCGCTCAGTCAAACACCATCAATGCTCACCACCATAGAAATTATTTCTGCCACCGCCCCTCACTCAAGTAGTAAAGGGATACGAACCAAATTCACTTGCGCTATATGTTCATAATATGGCCATTATACACACCATTGCCCAACACTGCTACGCTTCCAATAGACATTAGCCACAGTATGCCATAGATTCCAGAATGAACCTAATCCAGCTACATCATCCCTACCCAACATCACTGACATCCATTATGTTACAACTTCAGTCAATGAACGTATGAGATGCCCTTTCTCTCTATGTGAATCCTTAGATCATTTTACATACCAATGTCCTATGATCATTAAATACAGGCAACGCCAATTGACCCTGATTCAAACCCCTACAGAATCGATGGTTGACCTTACCTCGTCACTAGAGATTATTCATATCATTTATCCTGAACCTGAGGCCCTTCCAACACCTCCATGGTTCTTGGATGACTTATCCAAGGATTCAGCCCCAAATCCCCCCAATTCTCCCATTCATTTTCCTACAAAAATTTTACATCTAACTACCACGGGTACTCCTCAGTACTTCAATATTTGGTTTATGTCGAGCGAACCACTGCAATATCCTTTCATCGTTCCCCCTGCTTCTTCATCACCAGGGGACAGCGACATGGCGACAGTCATCGATATCACTTCTTACGACCCCTTGTATTCCTTCCAATTCCATTGTGACGAGGAAATACTCGAAGAGTTAAACACCCCTGACTACCCATGGGATGCGCTGCATCACCAAGCGCTCTTCTTTCCACATGAATCCTCCATGCCTCCTAACTTTGCAACGCCTTTCATTGATCAAATTATCGATGACTGTGCAGGCCACAAGGCTCTATCCTTCATGGATGACTTTTCTGGTTATAATCAAATCCAAATTCACCCAGTCGATCAATACAAAACCGCATTCACTACCCCTTAGGGTAATTTTTCATATTGTGTCATGCCTTTTGGCTTAAAGAATGTTGGCACAACTTTCCAATGGGCTATGACATACATTTTTCATGATTTGGCTCACATCATCCTTGCATACTTGGACGACCTCACAGCTCAATCCACGAAATGCACCAAACACCTTGATGATTTATGGATCATCTTCCAACGGTGTCGTCAGTACAACATCCGCTTGAACCCCCTCAAGTGCGTGTTCTACGTCACTGTAGGGCGCCTCCTCAGATTCATCGTTTCCCAAAGAGGTATTACCGTGGACCCCCTCAAAGTCCAAGCCATCACAAAAATTCCACCTCCCCGGAATTTACGTCAACCCCAGAGCTTACAAGGAAAAGCTAACTTCCTACGGTGATTTGTCCTAGACTACGCCACTCGCGCACACGGTTTCCTTCACTTACTACACCACGACATCCCATTTTGCTGGGATGAACATGCCCAAAAATAATTTGACGATCTTAAAATGGCACTATCTAATGCCCCTTTAATTAGTTCACCCGACTATAATCGCGACTATATCCTCTACATATCAGCATCAATTGTCTTAGTAGTAGGAGTTCTCGTACAAATCAGTGATGACGATCATGAACACATCATTTACTACGTTATTAAAAACCTCTCTAGGCCAGCCTTAAAGTACAAACATGAAGAGAAACTAGCCCTTCCAGTCGTCCTCGCAGTACAGAAACTGCATCATTACATTCTGCTTCGCACGACTAAAGTTGTAGCAGATTCCAACCCTATGCAATACTTGCTCAGTCGTCGGCAAATTAACAACAAATTTGCCCAATGGATCGTTATCCTTTAGGAGTACGATCTTGAATTCTCAACACCCAAGAGAAAGAAAGCTCTCATCCTCGCCGAACTTGTCACGACCTTCCCCTCTAACACTACCAGTGCCCCCATCAATACTACCTTTCCCGATGAACATCTCTTTTACATCACTTCAGATGATCCTTGGTACGGTGACCTCCTCGTCTACCTCCGAACCCAAAAGTTCGCTAACCACCTCTCATGAGATAATCATCATCGTATTCGCCACCAGGCTCCCCGCTACCTCCTCATCGAAGACATCTTATACCGGCGAGGGATCGACACCATTCTTCATCGATGCCTGACTATTGACGAGGTCGATAGAGTCTTGAATGACTGCCATAGTGGCGCATGTGGGGGCCATCTTTTGGGAATGTCCACTGCTCAGAAAATCATCCGAGAAGTTTACTTTTGGCCTACATTATTTCACGATTGCATTCATGCCGTGAAGAAATGCGAGAAATTTCAACTTTACGCCAAAAAAGCACGAGAACCACCTGCTCTTCTTCACCCAGTCATTACCGTCGACCCGTTTTGTAAATGGGGCATTGACTTCATGACTTGTAATCCCCCTTCCAACAATGGACACAAATACATTTTTGTCGTAGTTGATTACTTCACAAAATGGGTGGAAGCTATGCCCACCTCCAACAATACCGCTGACACCGCAGTGCGTTTTTTCTTTAACCACGTCATATCTCGCTTTGGAGTACCCCTCCAACTAGTTTTCAATCACGGGAAACACTTTGAGAATGAGATTTTCGTCGAAATATCATCTTGGTTAGGATTCTCCCACGAGTTTTCCTCACCATATTACCCTCAGTATAATGGACAGGTCGAAGTAGTTAACAAGGTCCTCAAGACCATGTTACAGTGCATGGTTAATAAACATAAGACCAATTGGCATCATATGTTATTTTCCGCGCTATGGGCTTACCATACGGCCATGAAAATAGCCACTGGTTTCACACCATTTCACCTATTCCATGGGGTTGAGGCCACTCTTCCCATCGAGTGTGAAATTCCCACCTTACACACCGCAATTGAGCTATTACCGAACACTGCTCCAATGGAGCAGCGCTTGCTGAACTTAGAGTCCCCGGATGAAGATCATCGATCTTCATTACAGAACAATGAGGTAGCCAAAAAATGATCAAAGACCACCTTTGATCTCCATGTCAACCTTCACTCATTCCACGAAGTCGACCTCATCCTTTCTTACGATATCGCTCACGATACCCTTGGTCATGGAAACTTTGAGTCACTATGGCATGGCCCCTACATTATCCAACATTGCCTCACCAAAGGCGCCTACATCCTGGCCTCTCCCGAAAGCCTCTCTCTCAAAGAACCCATCAACAGGTTATACTTAAAGAAATTTTATGCCTAAGCATAGAAATTCTACTTTAGGTTATTTATTTTATAGTGTTTTTAGTCTTTTTTCCATCCCTCACATCTTAACTATCATTTCTGCTATTGACATATGCTTCCTACATTGGCCTACCACATCAGTTACGCCGACGGCGCTAGCCGTTGGACACAAAATCTCGCTTCGGCATCTTGGGCCCTCTTTACCCCCTCACATGAAATACTCCATTCAAGCAGAATATGTTTGGGTTCAGCCACCAACAACCAAGCCGAATACACTACCGTCATTGGCCTCCTAGTCGATGCCCAAAATAATCGTATTCGTCACCTTAGCGTCTTTTTCAACTCTGAACTAGTCGTTCTCCAACTCAACAATGTGTACTGCATCTGCGATCCTTGCCTCTTTCGCAAATACCTATAGGTTATACTTTTATCTCAACATTTTGATTTCATTACATTTACACATATTCCAAGACAATTGAATCAAATTACAGATAACTTAGCTAACATTGTGTTAGACTGACATATATCACATCAAGATACCTCTACACATACATAAAAATATCAAAAACCTCTCACAGCATATATAGATTAGACATCATCAAACACATTAACAAAGCACATGTAAACATCACATAGATCCCAAAAGGTATACTCATGTATATATAACTCGGTCCATAGTGCCATAAAAATGTTTACATAGAAATATACAAACGTCCATAGGCAAGCAAAGCACCTCGGTACAAAATGGGCTCACCAGCCTATATACAAAAATACATAGAGCACCCCTTAAGGTGCCTCTAGAGCACCACCTCCTGCCCCTCCCTTAGGTGGTGGTCCCCCACCCACTACTGGTCCCACCGAACTGGGAGGTAACCATCTGGTCATAGTAGCACCTACTACTGATGCTCGTCATACCATGGCCCGCCACGGCGACGAAACCCCCACACACTACTCCAAGATTCCCTCATCCTAGATATGCAACCACATGCCCTCAGACACACCCTATAGCACCATCTCCAGGCGGAAGCGAATATCCTCAAAATCTGCTCCGAAATCCACCGGAGGAGCATGTGATGGCCCAACACCTGGGTCATCAAACCGGCGTCTCCTCATTGCTTTCTCATCCTTAGCTGGTCTCACCCCAATGTCCTCACACTGACGTCTCTCTCCTACCCACAACCCTCCCCGTGGCAGTCTCCCCAGCTTCTGGTGAGTCGACACCCTCAACAACTCAACCTCACGCCCGCGAGGTGCCACATATGCACATACAAACAACCAAACGATAGTATAAGCATCCATACAAAATACACATGTCATGCTATCACAAACAATCAACATATCAAAACTCATTAACATACCTCGGTGATCAAAAACCTCCCCTAGAGGTAACACCATGTCTGGATCACCCCGGAAGTCAACACCAGCATATGGAAATTGAAGTATCACCTACAACATCTACTGCCACATTTGCGCCTCCTCATCCGTGAAGAAGTGGGGGCCCACACCCCTAAAAATCCCTGTACGTCCCTCCATACAACCCTTGCCCAGAAATGAAAAACCTAGTTCTATGCAGGATGATCAGACTACTAACCTGAAGCTTGCTAATCCTGGATCAACTTCCTCATTCTCTTGGAATCTCCAAATCTCCTCTGAATACCTCTCATCCAATCACTTTGGAAGCAAGTATAAATGAGGTGGCAATGTGGGCCCTACAACTATATATAGGCCTTTCTGCCAAACTTCCAATCACCATTCCAGGAGCTCCGCGTGTCCATTCTGCGATCCATCTTCAGCCATGGGATCAACATCCCATCATCTACATCACAACAATCCCTGGGCCACTTTTTATCCTTAGCCCCCAAGGCACCATTTTTTCATACCCCATCCAGCTACGCATGCTCATGTTCAAAATTATCAAATAAATGCTCGTATGTTCGATCATTTTCAGATATTGTTCATGTTGGGTATTTTGGTCTTCATGTGTGTGGGTACTTGGTCATCATACATGAACACCACCCCTTCAGGTATATAATCAACACTAGCATGGAATCATTCCCTATGAATCTCAATTGCATCTCCAGTCACACCCCCTGACATTTGCCTATAGGATCTCCATCTCCGGCTCTACAATACCAACACCTCCATTTTCATCTTAGGTATTGTCACCTGGTAGCACTCTCCCCCACATGATTTTTCTCATCCATAGCACCCTTTTGCACATTGACACTCATGCTATTTTTGAACCCTTTAGGGATGGGAGTCCTGATAGTCTTACATCATGTCGTGAATCAACCACATACTCCTTCTCCTCATTTTGCTAGCTTTCCCAATGGACTCCCAGATTATCTCGTCAAGGTTCTATTTTGCTTGCACCTCCATAGTATCATGAACCCTCCATTTCATCCACAATCAGTTTACCACTCTACAAATTTCCCCTCATTTCACCTACCTCATACAAAAACCCACCCATGGGGGCCCCACCCTCCACCAGTTCTCCAAGCAAATTGTTCCCTATCCGGGCCAGCCATATTACATTGGGGCACCCATTTCTGTATTTGTACACTCATCCCAAATTATTCTTTATTTATTTGGTACATTGTAAAAAGCCTTTGTTCTCAACATTTACATTACCTGTTTGTCGTCACCTTTGGCGACCTTCTTCCTTTTTTGGCAAACGCAACCCATGTTTCCCTTGGTTGGGGCACTCCTTATCCTCTACCCTTGTTGACATCATCCATATACTCTGAGTATCCCACAAGCCACTTACCTCTACCCTCTGAGTTTGTTCACTTTGTCTCGCCTCTGGCATAACTTATCCCACGTCTTGTTGTCCCCCTAACACTCGACTTAGTTGAACGGTTGTGGCCACTTATACTTCGCATATACCACCAACCAAGGGTAGTCTTGAGTTTTCATATGTCTTGACTTCGACCATGTACCTCCTCTAGTTCATCATCTCACCTAGTAGATTTCACGAATCCCTTTGCTTATGGGAGTCGCGTCCCCCTTTTGTCGACATCAACATAGTTTTCCAAAAGGGCGACATTATCTTGACTCTCATTACCTTTCCAATGAGAGATCGCAGACGACATAGGGAGAACCACAATTAATCCCTGTTTTCGTTGGCCCCCGTAACATTTGACTTCAACACTTTCTCATGTTACGATGGGTCTTACTTTGCAACTATTGCAATTATTTCTTATATTTGCCGAAGACCTCTGAATTTGGTTGGGCTATCAATGCCTACATAATCCGTGATATTTCTTACAAATGTCACTACCTACTATTCAAAGTATGTTCCTTCGCATAATTGTCTTCTTCCTTTATCACAACCACCCCCGAGGGTGCTGTAGTTGTCTACATCAACACATCATTCCTCTTTTGAGTTACATGACACAAGCATGGGGCATGCCCGCCTCATTTGTACACAATTTATTTTTACACACCTTATGGAAGGTTGGGTTCTACAGGTTCCCTTGTCCCTCCAACGGGTAACTCTTGACAATCCCACTATCACTCTCTCTTACAACGACACTCTCAGTAGAAGAAACATTGATGGATTTCAGCTATACGTATGCTCCTAACCTGATCCATCAGGGGGCATCTGTTATCACTGAAATTTTGTCTACAAATGGTTACAAGAATTCATCATCGCCAAACAGTTATGAGGTCACCCATGGACCAAAATTATCAAAAAATCATTTCCAAAGGGTCAAAAACTATACAACCAGTGACAAAATTAAAGTGCGCTATGACTACATAGGGCGCACGCGCACATGCGCGAAACAGAAATGCAGGAAAAGTGCACATGCACCCGATGCACGACTGTGGTTGCAAAAATCCACCCACATGTGAGAATGGTGCATTTATGAGAGTGGTCGGCCTCCCACCCACTTCTGGTTTAGCTTCCAAGTTGATTTGACACTCAAATCTAGACTGGATCGGACTGGATGGCTGGTCAAAGACCTAGAAATGCCCTAATTAGCCTCTTTACACACTATAAGCTGGTTGAACAATACCTCAAAGAAGTGCTATAAAAGGGCCATGGGTGCTCTTCATTTTTTCAAGGAATTCAATAGAAAAGTTATGCTGCCACTATTCTCTTGAGGAATCCTCTATTCTCGTCAAGAGTATACTAGCATCATTGCATTGGGCAATCCATCTCACCCCTTGAGTGGATTAGCAAAAAATTCTTTCACCATTTTTATTTTCAAAGTTGTAAGAAGAGCTTATTTGTGGGGGTCCAAGAGCCCTCCCTTGGAGGAAGAAGGGACTGATAGTCCTCTTTCTTCTTGGTGTTTTCTTTCACTAATATCAACCTTACCATTGGTGACATGGGTCTTATTGTTTCTTTTGTCCTTATGTCCCTATCCTCATTAGTTTAGTTGTTATTTTATTTCTTAGTTTAATTCTTAGTTGTTCTTTTATATTTCTTTCTCTAACCCTTTTCCTTACAGTTGTCCTGCTTAGCAAACCCAACTAAGCTTGCAAGCACCTCTATTTTTCTCACTAAGGNTTCAAGGAATTCAATAGAAAAGTTATGCTGCCACTATTCTCTTGAGGAATCCTCTATTCTCGTCAAGAGTATACTAGCATCATTGCATTGGGCAATCCATCTCACCCCTTGAGTGGATTAGCAAAAAATTCTTTCACCATTTTTATTTTCAAAGTTGTAAGAAGAGCTTATTTGTGGGGGTCCAAGAGCCCTCCCTTGGAGGAAGAAGGGACTGATAGTCCTCTTTCTTCTTGGTGTTTTCTTTCACTAATATCAACCTTACCATTGGTGACATGGGTCTTATTGTTTCTTTTGTCCTTATGTCCCTATCCTCATTAGTTTAGTTGTTATTTTATTTCTTAGTTTAATTCTTAGTTGTTCTTTTATATTTCTTTCTCTAACCCTTTTCCTTACAGTTGTCCTGCTTAGCAAACCCAACTAAGCTTGCAAGCACCTCTATTTTTCTCACTAAGGTGACGAAAGAGGTGTAACGGGGATGACAAGATCAAGAAGGAAAAATTATAAACCCATATAGAACAAGAGAGAATTGCAACCTATTTTCTTCATGTGGATGAGATTGGAAACACCATAAAAGGATTGGGTGAATAGGTTAAAGAAAAGATAATTATGCAAAAAGTGCTTAGGTCATGTCCCTTAATATTTAATCCAAAGATATCTACCATTGAAGAAATAAAGAACCTAAACAATATGACAATGAATTAGTTGCAGGGAATCCTCATTGTATATGAAATGAGGACGAAAAACTATAAGCAAGAAAATACATCAAGGCATCAAAGAAGACAAATACCAAAGAATATAAAACAAGTGACAACTCAAATAGTGAATCAAATGTAGAATAAGCCACCTTTATCAAAAATCTCAAGAAAGGATTGAGAAAATACCAAAGTAAGATTCCCTTTAAATGTTTCAATTGTGGAGAAGTAGGAAACTGTGTTGCTAGATGTCTTTATGAAAAAATTAGAAATATCAATGAAGAAGAAGATTCCATCTTCAAAAATTACAAAAAGGGAAAGACTAAAAAGAGAAGAAAGTTATATATCCAAAAGAAGAATATATATACGAATAAGGAAAACAACTCTTCTAATGATAGTGATAGTGAAACCGAAAATATTCTCTCCATGGCCCTAGAAACACAAATTGATGTCCTAGAAAATAGAAACATAGATTTAAAATAAGAAGACAATCCTAATATTGATGAAGAAATGGATCTTGAACAGGATCTCATATGTCCTCTAAAAGAAATAGAGAAATTGAGGAACAAGAAATGGATACAAAAGGAGAAAATGAAGAAGTACAAAAAATATATCCTTTGTACAAAATAAATCTTTGATGAAACTGAAACAAATATCATCAGTCTAAAAACTCAAGTAGAAGAGGCAAAGAGATGTGAAGAAGTTTTGAGTGCTCAGCTAAAAAAAAGGGAAGACGCTTACAACAGTCTATAATCTAAAATAGTTTATTTAAGAAAGGAGTTGGAGAAATAAAATAACAACATGAAATTTGAAAAGAGTTATGTAGCTCTAGATGAAATCCTAAACTGTCAAAGATCACCATTTGACTAGACTAGTCTAGACTATAGTGAGAAGATGGAAACTGCTAAAGAATACTCAACCTCCTCATAAAAGTTGAGTGAAGAAAATAACAATATTTATGCTAATGTGCTCAAAAATCCTATCAAGGTTGAATACAACATGAGGGAAGAACAAAATGTCCCATATAAGACAAATCTTTCTCACAAAAACAGAATCAGGAAGATTTTCCATCAAGATGGAACCATACCATCAAGTACCAAAATCATTTTTCTAGCTATTGTTACTCTTGTAATTGTTTTGGTAATAAAGCTATAGACTGTAGAGTAAATGAAAAAGGAAATTATACGAGGAACGCCAATAGAGATGTCTATGGATTCTCAAGGATA
>SNQJ01S0155722.1:0-12104 GCA_010110895.2 Picea sitchensis | reverse complement strand
CATGGACATAGCCTTTATCGGGGAGAAAGATAAGTTTGTGGTAATCTACCTGGATGATATAACTGTCTTCTCTAAGTCTGACAGAGAACACTGTAGTCATCTGAGGAAAGTTTTTCTGAAATGTCGGAGGTTTGGCCTATCCTTAAATCCCAGAAAATCTTTGTTTGCTATGAAAGAGGGGAAGCTATTAGGCCATATAGTATCAGAAGGAGGAGTGAGGATTGATCCTAGTAGGGTTGAGGCAATTCAAACTCTGTCGCTTCCTAGATCCAAAAAGGAAGTTCAAGCCTTCTTAGGGAAGATTAATTTCTTGAGGATATTTGTCTCAAATTTTGCTGAATTGGTAAAAAGTATCACAACCATGCTCAGAAAGGGAAATGAATTAAAATGGACCGATGAACCAAGGGAATCTTTCATCAAAATAAAAATAGCATTGACTGAGGCTCCTGTACTGATCAGTCCCGACTATTCCAAGGAGTTCCTAATTTTCTCTTTTGCTTCTTTTGTTACAGTAGCAGCGGTTTTGTTGCAGAGAAATGAGGAGGGGCGAGAACAACCCATTGCCTTCTTTAGCAAGGCATTAAGAGATGCAGAGACCAGGTATGAAATCATGGAAAAGCAGGCTTATGCCTTAGTAAAGGCCCTCAAAGCTTTCAGGATCTATGTCCTACACTCAAAGGTGATAGCATACGTTCCTTCAGCTTCTATGAAGGACATCCTTATACAACCTGGCATGGATGGGAAAAGAGGGAAGTGGATTGCCAAGATCCTAGAATTTGATCTGGAGATTAAGCCCACCAAGTTGATAAAGGGACAGGGTTTAGCCAAGCTGCTGGTTGAATCCAATTGCACAGCCTTGGGGATTAGCTACATCAACACCTGCTCAAAAATTCAGCAAGCTGAGTCATCCAATAAGAATTCTCAGGGTGCCTTATCACTAGCAGCATGCCCATGGTACAAGGATATCTTGTACTTTCTTCGAGAATTGAGGCCTCCTGATGGAATGGAAAAAAGCAAGGCGAGAGCTCTAAAGATCAAGGCGGTTAGATATTGCCTCATTGACCAAGCCTTGTACTGGAAAGACCCCCTAGGGTTATTTTTAAGATGCCTGGACCCACAAGAAGCCCAGCAGGTTATGTTTGATTTCCACAGCGACCTTTGCAGGGGTCATTATTTCTGGAAGACCACAGCCCATAAGATCCTCCGAGCTGGGTATTATTGGCCCACTTTATTCCCTGATGTTTGCAGAGAAATCAGAGCTTGCATCAAATGCCAAAAGTTCTCAGGGAAGCAGTTGCTCAAATCCCTGCCATTAAAGCCTATAGTAGTTTCAGCACCCTTTCAGCAGTGGGGATTGGACTTCATTGGAAAAATTCATCCTCCCTCAAGTGGCCAGCACAGATGGATCCTGACTGCAATAGACTATTTCACCAAATGGATAGAAGCTGTCCCCACTAGGAGCACTTCTCACAAAGTAATTATCAGCTTCCTGGAGGACATCTTAGCCAGGTTTGGTTGTCCTAGCAAAATTGTCACTGATAATGCCGCCTCTTTCAGGTCTGAGCCCCTGGTCAAGTTCTATGAATAGTATGGGATTTCACTGATCCACTCTACTCCCTATTATCCTCAAGGAAATGGATTGGCAGAATCCTCCAATAAAAGTCTGATCAATCTCATTAAGAAGCTACTAGAAGACAATAAAAGGGCCTGGGATTCAAAGCTCAAGTTTGCTCTATGGGCTGATCGGGTAACAACAAAGAAGTCCCTAGGCATCTCACCCTTCCAACTTGTTTACGGAACATAGGCCATTTTCCCTACTCAGCTCGCCTTAGCTGTGGAAAAATTCCTCCAGGACCTTGAGGGAGAGCCTGACAATATGGTCAGAAGGATTCATCAGATGGTGGAAGTGTAGCAGATCAGGGAACAGGTCATGAATAGGGCCTACAATCATCGGCAGAAAATCAAATAGGCTTTTGACAGGAAGAGCAGAAAGAAAGATTTCGAGCCGGGTGATCTGGTGCTCAAATGGGATGCACCCAGGCAGAAAAAGGGCAAGCACAGTAAGTTTGATGCCCTCTGGTTTAGGCCTTTCAAAATATCTGAAGTATTTTCAAACAACACTTACAGGTTGCAGGATTTCGAAGGCAAAGAGGTCTTTAATGGCCCAGTAAATGGGCATTTCTTGAAAAATTGTTTTTTGTGAGCCACAGTCGGCTCTTTTGGTTTTCTGTAAATATTATTTTTGTTGTTTTCACTTAATAAATGACTCCATAGCGCAACAACAAGGCACTGAATCTGCAAAAGAGTCCTTAGAGCATCACAGGGACCACTCTATCCCCCATGGAGCCTAATGTTAGCGACATTTCTCGTAAGGGGGATTAGGATGCCAAGGAACAGGTTAAAAACCCACTTGTCCTAAGTTTGGGATGCAAATGCGACTGTTGTTAAAGGGAAACCAGTTCTCAATGGTAGGATTTCATGCACCCAGATCAACGACGTGTATCAGATTTCGAACACCCCCCGCCTTTCTACCTTTAAGAGGAGGGGGGGGTCCAGAATCGAGGGCGCTTCTCTTCAACGGTCCTAATCGGAGCACCTGGATCAACGACGCTCAAGGAAATTATGGACCCCCCCTGCCTTTCTACCTTTAAGCAGAAGGGGGGGTCCGGAATCGGGCACGCAGCTTCCCAATGGCCGAGATCTAAGTGCCCGGATCAACAGCGCTCGCGCAATCCCATCCTTCTCAACTGCTCTATTTTTAACCAACATGGGCCCTCCCCCCTGTTATGTCATCCTCCGGAGCCGCCTCTCCCATGTTGCCATGTGTCATCTGTCCTTCTCCACTCTTTAGTCCAGGTGGTCCCTTCCCCATCTCATCATTCACTCACCACCTGCCATGCGTCTCGGTCCTTTCCACGTCAGCCTCCATTAAAGTGTGCCCATTGCATCTCATTACCTGCCCCCTCCGCTTATCGCCTTCCGCCATGTATCTTCCCCTATCACCTCCCTCACACCTCATCACTCCTTATCTCACCCTCACGGTTTTGGCACCACCACCCCCATTACGCGTCCCACCCTTCGCGTTGGCCTCCACGCTTATTCAGCAAGCCGATCAACCAATCTAGGTGGCAGCGCAAGGGGCCTTCCATGTCTCGAAAGTGCTGAGTTGGTCGGGCCGTTCTCAATCCCCATGAAGCAGTTATTGAGGTAGTTGGTGATGGTTAGACATCATCTCTGCCATAATGGGAAAGTCCGGCACCGAATTAAAGCACATCGATTCGTCCACGGATCTGTCAGGAGTTCGATTGCGTCTGCCATTGATGCACGATCATTCAAAGAATGCAGGTGCAGATTGTCAGCAGCCATGCAGATGCAAAGTTTTTATTGCAAACGTTTCGATTTTGTTGCCGTTGTTGTTCTGAGTATATGTAGGCGTTTTCTCCATGTTTGTATCTATCGATGGTCGAGCAAGGCTCCCAGTTGTAAAGATTTAATGAAGCACTGTTATCTCTGGTTATGTATGAACTCTTGAGACTTCTTGCCTTATGAATGTCAGTTTCTTTCATGTCTTTGTTCAAACTGTGTTAGAGCAGCTCAGAATTGGAGAATCCAGTCGAGTTGTAGCTGTTATAAGATGATATAGAATTTGATCACTATGACAGTCGCATCGTCTCTAATCAGTTCTTTTAATTTTCCTAACCCTGAGCGACTTGGAATTGGAGAACCCAGTCAAGTCCCTTTTTCAATATCTCGAAGCCCTATACAGAGGATCTTGCGTTCGAGGTTTTTCTTCTACAAACTACAGAAAGCCTTTGCCTGAAGTAATTTGTTCAGTCTTCTTATCAAGTCTTCCACCTGTTCACCTTTTAATCAATCGACTGATTGAAGTTAGATCCAGACCTCTTTTGTTTCTTACATACCAGACCCAGTCCCTGAGTTAGAGCGACATCTCCCCGAGTCTCTGTCCATTTGATCACCCACTAAAAACCACCGTGACATTAAATTGATGGGTGTCGGGCTCTGCTCCTGTAAGCAATCCAGGAGTGACCTCCGTCGCCAACACCATGTCTAATTTAGGTAAGTTGAACTATATGTCAAATGCACAAGGCTTTGACTACCACAGAAACAAAACTTGCACTTGTCCAAACTATCCCAATGGTCCCTTATGCTCATAAAAGAGAGAACCTAAAGTAGATCTCTTCTTGTCCAAATCCTCCTGCAAAATCTGAATAATTATAGAAAAAAAACATTGAAACCACTGTAGGTGATACATGTGCCTCTAAAATACTGAAGCACCCAATTTCACTGCTTTACCTGGATTTGTCATGTGACCACTGACAACACCAACTCCATGTGAAATGTCTGATAGTTGAACATATCAAACCTTTCTATCGCATACTTTATACTTCCAACTAGTATACAATACATGAGACATAACCTTTTCTTCCATATTACAAGGATATACACATGATGAAAACAAATGGAAAGCCAAAGGGATATTTTTCGGTTTCACATTATTCATGCCAAATTTCCTCAGTATCTTTTCCTTATATTGCAACTGTAATAACCAAAGCTTACCATCTTTCCCGCCTCTATGTATTTCCATGCCCAAGATTTTTTTTTTCTGCCCCTTGATCCTTCACCACGAACATCCTTGCCAACTGAGCCAACCTGCTGATCTTAACCATGCTTTTACTTAAAAAAACATATCATCAGCAATCTAAACACCAAGATAATGAATGTACCATAAACACAATGGTTAAATTCATTTCTTGTAAAACTTGGCTCACCATGAAGGAATCACCCATCTTGTACCAATGCCTGATGCACATTTTAGTCCATACAATGACTATTTGAGCTTGCAAACACATCTTCTATTGCGATTCTAGACAAACTCCTAAACAAACCCTTCTGGTTGTTCGATATACATATCTCCTCATACAAATCTCCATAAAAAACTTATCTTAGCATCTAGCTACAACAACTACTGCCAATGCTACATGAATAGAGAAAAGCTTAACAACTGACGAGAATATTTCATGGAAATCAATGCCTTCCAAATACCTTTTTGCTATCAGTCATGCTTTATACCTTTCATCTTTTACTATGTTTGATTTGAGAAGAAATCCATCAAACGCTATCTTTGTTAATGATGATCTATATCCCTTGACATTGTCATTATAACCAACAAAGATCTACCTGTTTGATCTGCCCAAATGTCCTGCAATAATTTCCAAAATTCCAAGGAATATGAACCTGCCTTCATCATGTGTTCTCAAACCCTTGATTTAACCTGTCAATACATGAACACATCAGCCTTTCTATTGACCCAACATTTTGACCAGGGCACCTTTAGCGCTCCACCTTGAACAAAGTATTCAAAATCTTGATCACATCTGGCCATTACTGCCAAGTGAGCCTTTACAACTCACCTCCAGGCATCTTTTAATGGAGTCCCAATGCTCCACCTTAACATGAACATTCCCTTGACCAAATCCGGCCAAGACTACCAAATGAGTTTTTCACTGCTCACCTCCAGGCCACTTGGCAATGGAGTTTCACCAAGCCCTTAAACATGCTCCATGACATGCAATTCTATGGACACCATACCATGGGAAACCATTAATCATGGACCCGAAACCCACAACTGTAGACCTATGTACAAGGTTTTAATTCATGAGTCATGCCCCCCACCCTTCTTTAGTCTATTTAAATCTATGTCTAGGCTTTCATAGGTGACTTAACAGAACCAGGGGTACACATGCCTATCCAGGTATTACAACAATATGCCCAATTACATGTAACAAAAAAATACAACTCCAAGAGAAAATGTTCACATGGTAACTTTACCATTACCTTTATTGGGATTGTTTCCATTTACCAACACTTTTGTCTCTGGTTGCTTGACCACAGAGCTATCACAAATAGATTTGCCATTTGTTGAGCACCTTCACTGGGAAGCACCTAGATCTCCCACCAGAAACAGATATGAAATTTCTACACAGAGATCTCCACTATGTTTCCCTTCAACATATCGACTCCTCTGCGTTCAATTATCACCTTGCTTAGCATTGTTCACCAAAGGCCAAATAACCCCTACAACACCTCCACCTAGAACTTGGTACTCTGCATCTTTGTCGTTATCTCAAGAAATCGAATCACGACTTATAAAATCAAAATATTTAAATAGTGGATTAAATATTTTAAAGCTTAATTCCAAATGGGAATTCAATATGAATTAACAAAGGTTTCAAGTAAACATAAAGAAAACTTAAAACTATTTTTAGCAAATCCACCTTATACCTCCCACTCCATATGATAAAATACACCATATATAATAAGCCATGACCCACATTTTGGAATCCATCTTACCATACTTTTTATACCAAAATTTCATACCAAGATTTAAACATGAGCTTCCACGCGTTAACCTTTATCGCTTTCCTATTATATATTTAATGTCTTTCAAGAGTAAATTTCATACCTCCTTTTTCGCTCCTCGCGATGAGTAAAGAGCACGATAAAATATGAAACGGAGAAGTTCCTAAGTGCATCCTAAAAAAATTTCTCCCCTTCAATGTGTCAAGGTGCGGCAAAGGTGGATTTTCGCTCTCATTTTTGCACTATAATATCGCTCCCGACGCAGTTATAGAACCGCAATTTTTTTTGGATTTTAACTCCCTCAACATGGTAGACAGGGCGATAACTCTTTTCCAGCGATCTCATTCTTTGTGGCCTCCAACCTAGCTCTGATACCACTTGTTAGGATCTTTAAAGCCACATAGATTAATTTCGCAACAAAAAACCAAAGAAAACATGCACAGATTCAATCACACAGGAGACAATAGTTTACTTGGTAAAATCCTCAGGGTGAGGGAAACATCCATGGGACAATGGCAACGACATTCTTATTGTTCAATAAACTGGAGATTACAATCAGCAGCCTGGAGAGGGCTTGAAGCCTTGGCTCAATATCTGCCTCAAAGGCATACATATTTAAACAACTTCTCATTCAGTTATACAAAACTGAATACAATAACTACTACCCCTATTTTAGCTGAGTTGTTAAAACAAGAAACACTAAATCTTCCACAAAAAGTGGTTAGGCAAAACCGCCTTATCCCAGATTAGTTGTCACCTTCCAACAGGTCACGTGAAGAGCATGCGAAAAAATATAGTTTTCAATTTTGAAATTTTTTATTGACAGTTGATTTAAGGATTTATTGGTATATGCATTATTTGTCTCACCAAATTCCTATTATCCATATTACGGGTTTCAGCCACCTCTTGGAAACTTGTAACTACATTGAATGAATAATCAACCCTATTCGATGTAGAATTTCAAACATTTTGTCTCAATTGAAAGTGAGTGAAGTCAATTCCTTGCACTATAGATGTAGGTCATGTGAAGAGTGTGCGACTGTGAAGAGTATTTCAACTAGATATTTGATTTGCATGTTCATACAAGAATCCCAATCAACTATTATAAACGCACAGTAGTTGTCCTCGATGCCTTTAACCTGGTTGCAATCTGTTAGTTTGATAGTCTTAACAAGGAGAGTTGTGTAGCAACAAGTCCCTGCCTAGAAGGTAGAGAAGCTTGCTATTTGGAAACTTGCATAGCTTGTCAATTGCCACCAACAACCTTACGCAAGTGCATCCTGCTTTAACCTTCAGTAATCGCAGCAGCGTGGTGCTCATCAATTTATGTTTTAATAACTTGACTGGCACGCTATGTATTATCCCCGTTCTAAGTTGTTTGGTTTTATCCTTAGGGTTGGGTTGACCTTGATTCATGGAGGAGGAATTCGTTAAGAAAGAAAGAAAGAAAATGATTTTAATGTCTATGAGGCTAACAATAGCCTATGGGATAGACTGCCTCACACACTGATTTCTAAAGTTCAGCTGTTTTTCTGTTCAACTGGATGATGAGCTCCCCCAATTTCTCCACTTTTCCCTTGCTGAATAAATTAATCCAAGAGCTAGTTGTCCCTACTGTCTTTGAAGGCTTCACACTCTAAAATGAAATGTTTTTCTGTTTCCACTTTTTCGGAGGTGCAGAACACACACACCCTTTTTTCCCAAGCTTCTTTTGGTCTTTTCCAATGCCCAGTTTCACAACAGAGTTTATGGGAATTGGTTCTTAATTGGACAATAAGCATTTTGGCTCTCCAAGATATATTCCCCCCTATGTACGCTTTTTGATGATGATTGTATGTGGGGTTAAACTCTTCAATATAATACTCTTTCTTTCTCCCGATCCCTTTATCCCAAGTTCACTTATGGAAACTATCAATAACAAAAACCTTTATCTCTTTATTGTTCGTAGGGCACTTGTTCAAGTGGATATCCCATTTACTAAGCCATTTAATATTTTGTCGCATCCACGTCTTCTTTCGTTTGCACAATATGTCATTGAAGATGACCTTAGGCCACCGACTATCTTCCATTTGCTCAATTTTTTTTAGATATATTATGAGACGCACCATAGCAATTTCTTCAATAGGATCCACCCCCATTTCACTCAGCATGATATCATAAGGGATTGGACTTTTAATTTTAAACTTATTTGTAATCAAGCATTTTTTAATCTTCTCAATTTGCTTCCACTGTAAGTCAAATGTGTTGTTGGCCTACACTTCACAACTATATAGAACCACCGGGATCACTAAAAGCTCAAAGAGAGTTTGCATAGTCTTCCAATCCCATAGATCTGCCTATTTGCACCTATTTTGAAAAGCATAGAATGCTTTCCAAACTCCCAAAGTTCTTTTCTTTCTACAACCTTCCCAACTTAGATTTTTGTTAATAAATGAGTTAAGATAACTTTAGGAACGACCCAAGGGAGAGGTCTTGACCCCATTACTTGACAAACACTGGCCAAGGAAAGAAGTGGAGTGCATCAAATACTCCTTTTCGAATGACCTAACGATTAATTAAGCGGGCTAATAGTACTACATCAATAGTTTGTGCTTTGACACACCAGCTTTAACATAGATAAAGAACATCCTTACCTGACGACTCCCTTACTATGGAGGGCCCAGGATAGGTCTTACCGGTAAGCGCTTGGCAGGTAAGGACAAGTGAATTCCTCTCAAATCCAAGAAGGAAGCTAGATGTGTCTGACCTTGCCCAACCACGTGAGCCTACTGCGCTTGCCTAAAGAGTAGCAACTAAAGTTGAAAGGCTATACTCTGGCAAGGTCTTGAGCGATAGAAGCTTGTCATTCGATAGATAGATAGATAGACCCTAGTCTAAGATGTGTTTTTTTCATTATTCAAAGAAGTAGATTGAAGTGAAAATGAGTCGACTAGAAAGTCGTGTTAATACGTGTATAATAGACTCGGTTAATGGACTACGTTATTACAGAGTATTATGGGTATTAAAATAGTAATAACAAAGGTTAGACTCTCTTTTGGTGAAGCGTGTTTTCATTGTGGCGTATAATAAATTAGAGGGAAATTTACTTGACTGGCTTTGGGATCTCCACAACCTGCAACTTCTGGACTTCTCAAACAATAAATTCATAGGATGAATCCTGACAAAGATTGGTTCATTGAAAGCTATGAGAAAAGATAATGATACACAATATGAGCCAGAAACTCTGTGGAACGATAAAATCATATTGAATTTCAAAGAAACGTTGCTCTATTACTACGATTATTTCTTTTCAACACAAGCTTTTCTGAATCTATCAGGAAATAGGCTAACTGGGCAGATTCCTTCTGAAATAAGATTTTTGAATTGCCTTAGAAATTTGAATCTTTCAGCTAATAGAATCAGTGGCCATATCCCGCAAAAGCTTGGGAATTTAATGCTACTGGAATCTCTGGACTTATCTATAAACCTTTTGGACATAATTAACCTATAATTTTTCTCTCAGTACAAAATTCCATTGAAAATTAAATTCCATTGAAAATTCTTTGATTGACAAATCCAAAATAAACTTATAAGTAAATAAAATAAATATTATCAAATCCAAATATAATTTTTTTTTATTACACATGGAAAGAGATAGCGTGTGGGAGCTCAAATTTGGTGAGCCCTACCACGTTTTCCTCAGAAATATGACCTTTGTTGCATGCTTCCAAAATGTGCATTGATAGTGCAACATTTGAAACGTGTACCAGATCAATGGCATACAAACCATGTTTCTGATATCCGACAACGATGGGGTGAAAAATTACGTGAATCCTTGTGGAAGAAGACGAGAAGTGGGAGGAAGCTGAAGCATTGTTGCCGACTGGTGTAAATAACAGAAGGCTTCTCTTTCCAGCAACATCAAACGCACCAGATGCACCTCCGCCTCAAGTTTTTGTTGGTTGAACACAACCTCCAATGTCAAAAACAAGCATTGAGCTATTGTTGTTTCTCTGACGGGGAGGGGGCCATAAATCGCTTGGTTTCCCTAGATTTACAGGAGTAATATCCAAGCCACTTGATGCACCTGCAATATACATTCAAAGTTATGTTATCGCTCAAATTCAAAGCGAAGAATACTGTTCATAAATATCATACTTTCATCGATATTTCTATCTTAACCGTTGTCTTGTCATTGGGGTTGTAATTGGAGGCAGACTTGAAATGTAACCAACAGTAACTGAATATGTGAAAAAAGTATTCTATTTACAGCTCCGTTGAGGGGTTCGATCCAATTATGAAGGTAAATGGAATCAGGGATTATGGGCTATTTTTCAAACGATTTTCAAAGTAAGCTGTAACAGGGATTGGAATGTTGGCAGGTCCCTTTTAGTTGCCAGATAACATCGCCAGATAACATCCATCCTAGAGAACATTTTTATCTGTGGAAAATGTTAGATGAGAATCCAACATTTACACTCTTGTCTTGTGGAAGAGGGCTTTATTTGCGTCATAACAATCCTAGATCATTTACACTCGGCCAACAACTTTACTTTAGCGATTTATCTTTGAGACCCTCACTCGATCGACGACACTTTGTGGAAATAAATTCCTGCATGAACTTGCTTTGCACTACTGCTATCAAGGATAGGGTGGGAAGAGGCCAACGCAGAACAGGTAGGCAGAGCACACGATCGATCTGGCGGGAAGAAACACGGGAAATAGCTAGGGAGTGGGTGGTGGGGCATTGATCGAGTGCTGCAAACGATGGTTCTATATACTATGGTCGAGTGTCTAACTACAGACCGAAGTCAGTTGAGTGTATAACTGCAGAGGCGACCTTATCAGTCGAGTTTCTAACTGCAAAACGTCGGTCGAGTGTCTAACTGCATGCAGAGGCGGACCGCTAAAATCACTTTCATTTCTAAAGTACCTGAATCATATTAATATTGTGAGACTGTTGCAGATGCGTGGTACCAAGTAGGGTTCGTTCTGATGACATCATTGAACAGAACAATGCAAAATACGTTTGCACTAGGATACTCAGGAGTTATCATTGTTCCCTTGGGATGGATAGATAGCACCACAGGACTTGTATGATCTCCCTTAATATCTCTATATGCAAACCACCTTCTTGCAGGCCTCCACGAAACTGGAAGCAAACGACATATTCGATACTGAGATCTTGCTGGCCTTGTATTACAACTTGCAAATCACCTTCTTACAAGCCTCCACAAATGACATATTCAACACCGAGATCTTGTTGGCCACATCTATGGTATGTATAACTCGTTGAACTTTTAATGCTTTTGCAATAGTTATATTGTTTGAACTGAGATTTTCTCTAGCTTTACCTTTGTTGTTGTTTCTTTACAACCACAACTTTTAGAAACAACAAAATCTTTCAATAGCTTTCAATATTTCAGATGCTAGAACTCTGCAACTAGATGCAAAATTGAGTATGATGAGAGCAGATGCTAGAACTCTTCAACGAGATGCAAAATTGAGTATGACCAGAGCCATGGCTGATTGGGTATGACACTAGATATGGCCGCGATCTAGGGAAGGAGAATAATCTCTTTCAGAGTGGAATGATCGAGCATGAACGAGCCTTTTTCCGAAGGAGGTAATAGGTTTCATATCCATTATCACAATTTTCTTATAGCCAGGTTTCATGTCCAATATTATAGAACAATGGTGATACAATTTCCACGTTTCATGTCCCCACACTTACTTTGTGTTAC
>SNQJ01S0155721.1:13602-36004 GCA_010110895.2 Picea sitchensis | reverse complement strand
CAAGACTTGGAAGCTCGCTTCAACACCTTGCAATCTGGTCTCATCGAGACCCAACAAGAAGTGAAACAAATCAATGCCAATGTTGTCGCCATCAATACAACCATGCAGTGTTCAAGGGAGGAAATCAAACAAGACCTCACCACCCAGCTGAATCAGTCTTTTCAGCACTCTGCACCAAACTACATATCCCTATAGATAACCATTCCTCTTCCTCACCTCCACATACTGACGGTGACCATTCCCCTCATTCCCATAACTTTTAGAACCATCACTTTCAACATGGCCTATGCCTTCCATGGGTGGATGTGACCAAATTTGATGGCTCGGACCCCACTGGTTGGGTAACCTAAATGGAACATTATTTCTCTTGATACAACATTACAGATGACTTGGCCAAACTCTGGTATGGTGTTGTCCATCTAGATCAAGAACGTTGACAATGGTGGAAATGGAGAAAAACTTCTCGTCAAGGGTATATTTCTTGGACAGACTTTGTGGCAAAGATTTATGAATGCTTTGACATTGACACCAACCATTTGGGCCATTTAACAAAGTTGAAGAAATTAGGAACAATGGAAGAATTTATAGTTTCTTTTGAGCGCCTAGATTTTAGAACAGAGGGCATGTCTGATGCCTTTTTTCGAGAGTGTTTTATCAGCGGCCTCAAGGATAATATTTAGGCCCATGTCCTCATGGCTCGGCATAAGAGTTGGGTGGAGGCTACTAAAATAGATAAAGAAGCACAACAGGTTGTATCTTCTCAAAACTGAAAACCCTCCTTTATCCCTTGCCCTAAACCAGTAAATCCCACTACTCCCTTTTCTCCAGTAAAGATCCAAAAATTGACCAGGGATAAAATGGTTGAATGCCAACTCAAAGGCCTTTGTTATAACTGTGATGAAAAATATTTCCTGGGCCACAAGTGTAAAGAAAAAAATATTTCTATGGCCATCTCTGAGGATATTTCAGAAGAGTATGTAGAAAATCCCCTTGTGTATGAGTCACCTGAATCCACTGACATAAACTCTCCCTTAGACCCTCCCGAAGTAGAACCGTTCATTTACCTCAATGCTCTCACTAGCTTCTCCGCTCCCCAAACCCTCAAGCTAATTGGTTACATCAAGCATCGGAAGGTCATCATTATGGTTGATAGTGGCAGCACCCATAATTTTATTCATCGCCGCATTGCCCAAGAAACTCATTGCTACATCTATGTCGTCAATAATTTCCAAATCATGATTGCCAATGGTGGCTCCATGAAATGTGGAAGGCGTTGTGAAAATGTGTGTCTCCAAATTGGTGACTACCACCTGAAATCCCATATGTTTTATATCGACATGGGAGGTTGTGACATTGTGTTGGGTGCAGACTGGCTAAGGACTTTGGGTCCCATTCTCATGGATTTTAAAGACTTAACCATGCAATTCGACCAGAAGGGCCACCGATATAAGTTCCAAGGCTTCACCACCGGTTCACCTAAGAACATTAGTTCCCATCGCATGTAAAAGCTTCTAAAAAAAGGTCATTCTGGTGTTATCGCCCAACTCCATGCCATACAAGCAACAAAGACACCCTCGGTCCTGCAAGACCTCCACGCCATCCTTTCTAAGCACCCATTGGTTTTTTCCACCCCCCAAGGACTCCCTCTTTCCCATGGTGTTCATGATCATTCCATTCCCCTTGTACCCAGAAGCCTTCCTCCCAATATCCATCTGTATCGTCACCCCTTTTCCCAAAAAAATAAAATTGAGATATTGGTCCAGGAACTCCTTAATGCAGGCGTTATCCACTCTAGTACAAGCCCCTCCTCTTTTCATGTGGTCATGGTCCTAAAGAAACAAGGTTCTTGCTGAATTTGTCCTGATTTCCACGCCCTCAACAAACTTACCATCAAAGACAAATTCCCCATTCCTATCATTGATGACCTCCTCGATGAATTAAGTGGCGTCCAATTCTTCACTAAACTGGATCTTTGTTTGGGCTACCACCATATACGTATGAAAGAGGTAGACATTCCCAAGACTGCCTTTAGAACTCATGAGGGTGATTATGAGTTTTTGGTCATGCCCTTTGGCTTGTGTAATGCCCCATGCACCTTCCAAAGCCTCATGAATCATCTCTTCCGTCCTTTTCTCCGCCATTTTGTCTTAGTTTTTTTTTATGATATCCTCATCTAAATAAAAACCTAGACATACCATCTTGCTCATGTGGATCGAGTTCTCCATCTACTCTCTCAGCACCAACTTTTCCTGAAATAGTCTAAATGTGATTTTGGCGCCTCAGAAGTAGAATACTTGGGTCATCTGGTTGGCAAGGATGGCGTAAGGGTGGATCCTAAAAAGATTTAATCTATGTAAGACTGGCCTCACCCAAAGACTCTTAAGATCTTGCATGGATTTCTGGGCTTAACAGGGTATTATCGCAAGTTTGTTAAGAATTATGGGAAGATTGCAGCACCTCTCATTGCTCTCCTAAAAAAGAACTCTTTCACTTGGACTCCAGCCACTGCTCAAGCTTTTCAAACCTTGAATATGGCCATGTGCACCACTCCATTCCTTGCCCTTCCCGATTTCACAAAGAAATTTGTGTTGGAATGTGATGCCTCAGGGAAAGGAATTGGTGTTGTCCGTATGCAAGAGGGTAGACCTTGGCCTTTACCAGCAAGCAGCTATTTGAAAGAAATCTGGGAAAATCCATATATGAAAAGGAAATGTTGGCTATTCTGCATGTCGTTGATTTGTGGTTCCCTTATCTATTGGGGCAACGTTTCCAAATTAAGACAGACCATCAAGGCCTCAAGTATTTTCTAGAACAATGCATTTCCTCCCCAGAGCAACAAAAAATGGTGACTAAGATCTTTGGATATGATTATGAGATCATTTAAAAGAAAGGCAAAGACAATGTGGTTACGGATGCACTTTCCCAAAAATATGAATATGAAGGATCCCTTTTTTCTCTTTCATTCATTGTACCAGATTGGCTCCAAGCCATTCGCCAGGAATGGCTACAAGATCCCAAAAGTTCACAGCTAATCCAACAATTGTATTCCAATGCTCCTGCTTCCTCAGGGTACTCTTGGCTCCATGATGAACTTCGATATAAAGGTCGTTTGTATTTAAGTTAAAAATCAAAGGTTAAATCCATGGTACTTTCTAAGCTTCATGCTACACCCACAGCAGGGCACTCCGGGTTCACCAAAACCTATGACAGGGTCAAACGTTCCTTTTTCTGGGATGGTATGAAACAAGACATTTGTACTTTTGTCACTGAATATGATGTGTGTCAACTCAACAAGGGAGAAACAGTCAAATCTCCCGGTGCACTACAACCACTCCCGATTCCACCTGTTATTTGGAAGGATATCTCTATGGATTTTATTACCGGCTTACCCAAATCAAAAAATAAATCAGTCATCATGGTGGTTGTTGATCGCCTTTCCAAGTATGCTCATTTCTGCGCCCTTCAACACCCATTTACAGCATCCACGGTGGCTCAAATTTTCATGGATCAGGTCTTCAAGATTCATGGCATGCCGCACTCCATTGTTTCTAATCGCGACCCAACTTTCAGAAGAAATTTTTGGCAAGAACTATTCAAGATACAAGGCACCGAATTGCATCTCAGCACAACTTATCATCCCCAGACTGATGGCCAAATGGAAGTTGTCAACAAGTGTTTGGAAACATATTTGAGGTGTTTTGCCTCAGAAAAGAAAAATCAGTGGGCTCAATGGTTACCCCTAGTTGAATGGTGGTACAACACTTCATACCATACAACTACATGCATGACCCCTTTTGAAGCGGTATATGGATAGAAGCCACCTTCAGTTCTCTCATACTTACCAAGTTCCTCGAAGGTCCAGGCAGTTGACCTAACACTTACAGCTTGAGAGACTATTATCCATACCCTCAAAGAGAATTTTTTCATGGCACATAATCGCATGAAGCAACAAGCAGATCAAGGTCGCTCTGAATGTCAATTTGCAGAAGGGGAACAGGTGTTTCTTCGACTGCAACCTTACAAGCAAACTTCCCTCAAGTCCGACCATTGTTAGAAGCTAGCACCCAAATATTATGGTCATTATACCATTCTCAAGCATCTGGGACAAGTAGCCTATTAGTTATCTTTGCCCATCCATTCGAAGCTACATCCTGTTTTTCATGTTTCATGCTTAAAGAAGGTGATTGGAGCTAAGTGCCAAATTCAAACCAACCTTCCAGAGTTAGTTGAAGAAGGATCCATTTGGCTACAGCCAGAAGCAGTTTTGGACTAGCGTGAGCACCGCCTATGTCAGAGAACCATCAAGTAAGTGCTAGTCCAGTGGAAAGATACAACTCCAGTAGATGCCACTTGGGAACCAACTACCATTCTGCAACAATTTCCTCATCTCAAACCTTGAGGACAAGGTTGTTTTTAAGGGGGCGGAGATGTTAGGGTCCTAACCCGCACATAGGTAGAACAATATATTTGGATGTAATAAAGGTCAATATTAATAAGGCCTTTCAATAAAATAGAATAAGGCAGATGTAAGAAGGCCTGATAGAAGCTTCCGCTTCTAGAAGGATCTTCCTCTAGATGTTTCCTTTTAGTATAAATAGGAGTCGAGGGTATGAGAACCCTAACTTGGATATTATTGTAATAGATATCTACTCAACTGGAGGTTTCCCCCTCGAAGAGGCCTATGAACATTGCTTTCAGATTCAAAGTGCTATTTCTGTTATTATTCTCATATCATTTCAGTGCTACTGTGGTGAATGTTCTGGTTATATTGTTGCTATTCTACCATTTCTAGCATTTTATTTATGTTCTGCATACATTTTATATCTGGTATATTACAAGAGGATCCTATGTAAACAATCACTTCAATTATAAGTGAGGCCAACCAAGGTTAGTGGTGAACTACAAGCTACTGAATAAGGTCTTGGAACCTATCAGATATCCTCTACCCAATAAAATTTCATTGTTACATAACATTAAAGGAAAAACATTTTTTAGCAAATTTGATTTGAATTTAGGGTTTTATTAAATTGTAATTGTCCTTGAATATCACCAAAAAACTACTTTCATGGTACCCCATAGACATTACTAGTGGAATGCAATTCCTTTTGGGTTGAAAAATGTCCCTAGTAAGTTCCAGAAAGAGATGGAAGACATATTTAGAGAATACTCATGGTTGCTAATTTATATTGATGATATTCTTGTATGTTCAAGAAATATCCATGAACATTTGAAGCGTTTTTAGTAGTTATATGAATTAGTCTTCAAGAATGGTATTGTTATATCAAAGACCAAGACATAAATTGGTAGAACTCAGATAGAGTTCCTTGGATTCAAGATAGTAAAATGTCGGGAAAAATTTCAAGAACACATTTTGAATTCTTTTAACTAGTTTCATTATATTATAATAGATAAAACACAACTTCAAAGGTTTATGGGAAGCCTAAATTACATAAGACCATTTTACAAAGGATATAAAATAGATATTATAATCTTATAGTAGAGATTAAAGAAATCCTCTCCGTCGTGAACAAAAGAAAAGACTTTTGTGGTTCAGAGAATTAAAGCAAAAGTGAAAAAACTCCCTTCACTTTCACTACTTTCAGAAGAAGGAAGCTGTATCATTGAGAAATATAAATCAAATGGGACATGGGGAGGTGTTTTATTGGAAAAAAATGGCTAGGAAGAAGTTTTCTCCTATGCTTCTGGTTCATTTCATGTAGCAGAACTAAAATATCCATCTAGTGATAAATAGTTTTTAGAAATAAAGAATACTATCCATCATTTCATAATTTATTTAAAACTTGTGCATTTCTCGATAAGAACATATTTAAAAAATTCACAAGTTATGCTCAAGTCTGAGAATTTGTTAACTGAAAGTAATTCAAGAATTCAAAAATGGGTGTTATGGCTTGACAATTTTGATTTCGACATAGAGTACAAGCCAAATCATTTAAACTATTTAGCTAGCATTCTCACACCAGGCCTTTGCTTGGTATGTTTTCTGCAGGACTATCAATAAAATAAAAATCTATAATAATAAGAGTGCAATAAATTATGGAAGCAGTGTAGAAGAAAATAGAAGACAAAGAATAGAAAATAATTCATTTATTTTCATCTAAACCAATGATGGAAAGGTCAATATTACTCATATCGGTTGCAAAAGATGTAGCAGACAAATACATATTTTCTACCCTCGTTGAAGGGATACAAATCTCACCATTAAAAAATTATATTCTAGAAAAATGAGAGCAAACAAATTTTTTTGGTCTATCTTGTGCTCAAGAGAAACTCTCTAGAGGAAGATATGGAGTCTATATTGACTTTGATGAAGATGATATTTGCTATTGTGACATAGGGTTAGAAAGACTCACTTGGGATAGTTATTCGCTCATATTACAAGTAGTAAAAGAGAAATGTGAAGTTATCATATGTGTAGATCCCCATAACCTAACTAGACATCCATGGATTTGATGGACAAAAATACTTTTAGAACCACCAGAATTCATCTCATATATGAAATTAGTCAAATATCAGCAAGGAAAAATTATTGGCATGCTCGAGTAAGAAGTTGAATTAAATCTCCAAGTTCGATCCAGTTTTTTAAGGATAATTTTTTTGTATCCCACACCATCTCCTACAAGGATTAGATGCAGCACGATTTTTTGCTAACTTCCTACATCCCCTACCCGAGTTCATCGAAAATGACTCCATTAGCGAAAGTGATGATGACAGACCCAATGGTTGAACATGTGGTGAACATGAATGCATTTGCTTCAACAACGACAACTAGAAGCAAGGTGCACCTCATGTTTTTTGTGAAATGCATTTAATTAGCACAACCACATTATAAAAGTGGTTGATATACACCAATCGATGTCATTTTCCACCTTTCCAAAAGATCTTGTTCTCAATTCTTCTATACCCAAATTTAATGCATAATGCACCCATAAAACCTATATTAATATCAAATCTAAATGTATAGTACTTGCAACTTTTATATCTACCTATTTTCTAATCCAAATTAAATTAAATGTTATGGATGACCATTATCACTCATTTTTAAACTGAAGTTACCTATGAATCATGTGTAATGAAGTTTGGATGTGAACCAAAATCAAATAGAAAAATGAATGTATTCTTATCTAACTTTTGGCATGAAACAAATCTGTCATATTCGAGACTACTCCCTAATGAAATTATATTCCATTAAATCTTATTGCTTAAGATAAACATTTTCCAAATGATAATATGTTTATCTTAGGCTCTCATGGTAGTCAAGATTTTATTTTTGTTCGAGTCTTGATCTTTGCTTGAGATTTCGAGAGGTTGAGTTCCATTGTATCTTGCTATTGTAGAGTGCTGGTATTTATATTTAATGGAAATTGCATGAAAAATTTGATTCAATTTTCTATATATGAATTGATTTACTAGGAACTCAGTTTCATAAATAAAAATGTGGAAAAGAAAACATATATGCACACCACATGGATAAACGATACATGATACAATACATTGTATTACATTCTAACTATATCAAATGAAACTGAACGATTTTATTTCCTGGATTGAATTTTATAAAAGAGAACCTCATAAATAAAATTGTGGATCAATAATAATGTGGAACAAAGAATTATCCACATCACCTTGATAACAACCACAAACCAGAAATACATTACATTTTATGGGTGTTTCAAAATGACAATATCTTACTACACTCAACTTACAGGGCACCTGTCCTACAAGGTTAATATAAATCTACTAATTTCTTGAACTTATCCCCTTTCTTATTTGATTTACATACCTCAGGCTACCTATTTTTTGATTCTACACTCTCTTTACTCTTTTGATTCTCTTCATTTTCATACTTGTTGTTGAAAAACAATTCAATTCAAGGGTTCAAACAATTCAAATTGAAACACAAATTTGATGTTTCTTAAGTAGACGAAATAATGAAATTGGCATTACATAGGAATCAAAAATTTCAAAAGTACATCAATTATATTGCAATGCGGAAAAATTATACACATGCATGATTCATATCTTGAAATGCATGCTTCCAAGCTCATATAAAAATTAAACCCATCATTATGGATCAAAAGTGCACGATTCATATCTCAGAATGCATGCTTCCAGGATCATATAAAAATTGAACCCATCACTATGGATCAAAAGAACATTGCTATAGGGAGTCCCTCCGGTTTATATTTTATTACAATTCAATTTAACTTTAATGGTGTGAAATTATAATTCACTACAAAATTTAAAACCCAAAAAGGCGCGACATGTGAGGTGTGAGGAATTAGGTTAAATTCCAACCCTTCCCTTGCACATATTGTCCTTAATGTGTAAGTTTTCCCAAATCATCTTCTCTAATTCTATAAAACCAAGAGGATTAGATCAGAGATTCCAAAGGGTGTGTGTGGCTTTGTAAAATGCAAGATCAAGATCAATATATGCAGATGGAAATCGTTGGAGATGCTACCTATCAACGCCCAGGGAAACACAATACCCATTTTATTGTTACTATTTTCCACTCTCTTTTTTATGTTTGTTGGGTAAAATCATTAATCTATCATCATATATAAACCTATATATTTCAAACCACCATATATAAACCTAAATAAATTTCAAACCATCATATATAAAATTATTTTTCTCAACTATATAAAAAAAAAACAGGGGATTTCTTTCCTAGGTATTAAGGTTAGGGAAATATTAGGGTTAGGTTTCATAATTGATAATAAAATCATAAATAAACATTGATTCAATGTCGGGGTGCTGACATAGACCCCCCTACTCTCCCTCGGGGTTGTGCGACCTCTCAATCTAGGATCAATCGACTTCAAGAGTTGAATCAGCTCACAGGTTCGAACTGAACCTCTTCTATTTTATCCATAGGTCAAAGTCTTACTTCTCGGGTGAAAAATCCCCCTTTTGGGAGTTTCTGAGTACCCACAGAGTCCTCCATGTGACCCAGGTCAAAACCGTGGGCTTAAACCTTCGCGCCCGCACACTTTGGAACTTCGAACTTCGGGTGTTCTCGACACACTTGACTCCAAATCTGCTGAACTCCAGACTCACAAACACACACAGAACAGATCTATAGTCCACACTTCTTTCACAACCAATGACTGATGTTTACTTCAGGACTTGGGCTTCAGGAGTTATGAGTGTTCCAAGCACCTCTTTCCTCTGAAGTTCTCCATACCCAGAGTTACATATCAATTTCCACGTGCTCTTATTGATTGATGACTGTGATCTACTTTGAGACTTCCAAGTTTAGGAGTTTTGAATGCTCCAAAACCTTTTCTCCTCGAAGTACTTCCCACGCAAAGATGTGAATGAAGTGCCATGTGTCCTTCTCCAATGGACGGTTCCAATGGATTTTGGTACTTCGGTACTTCACTCCTCGTTTTCCTTGAAGTGATCTATCTCTTAATTGTGGATATGACACAACGTGTCCATGCAATCGATGGTAAAGGTTTTAGCTTCTTACCTTTTGGAGCTTCAGACAACTTTTGGTCAATGAATCCTCCTTCTCCTTGATCGTTTCTCCAAAGTCCGTGATTTGTTGATGCGTGTCCCTCTCATATCGATGGCCACAATTTACTTCGGAAGTTCAGGCTTCGAGATTTTTGGCTTCACCACTCTCATTTTTGTCTGGAGTGCTCTTCTCCCGGAGTACACGGATCTCCTCCATGTATCCTTTTGTATCTAATAGTCCATACCTACTTCGTTATTCACGACTTCACGAAGTTCACACTCTTCTCCTCACAAATCTTCTGAAGTTCTTACCTCTTAGACTCTCCAATACCCTGCCATGTACCCTCCTCTAGATCTACAGTCCATATGGACTTCAGCTTCGCAGCTTCAGGAGCTTTGACTCCGTCACAAACGAAATATCCCAAATATGCAAATTTTGAAGGACTTCATAGTTTAGTCTCCTCGCACCTTCTTGAGATCTAACAGTTGTCAGTGACCCAAAATTCCTCCAAAGGGATCTTAATCGTAAATCCTCGGACTTCAACAGATTTCTCCCTTCTGTTGAGTATTTGTCACTATCTCTACTGATATTGATTCCTCTGAGGGCTTTGACCTCCGATGCACTCCTTGTGATCATGGAATCTTTGACACATTTCAGACTTAGAGATTTCTTCAAAAGAAATCTTACTACGCACTCATTGTGCTTCACAGTCCTGATCTCTTACACTTAGTCGATTCTTGACCTTGTGCACTCCTTGCAACACTCAGTCTAAGTTTCTCGTTATCCCTCCCAAGATTCTCTAAGTCAAATCTAGACTCTGCCGACGCACACCTTGCAAACAGCATGCACTCCTTGCATCTGATCTCTCATAAGAGAAACAATTCAAACTTATCTAATATTTCACAGATTCATACATTCAACATGGTAACTCATGCTTTCACTAGTGTAATTCACTCATGCATGAAAACACAAAATAACAGAGAACATAATGTAAACAGAAAGCCTACTATTCACTCATATAGACAATCAATAGTGACACATGCATTTGGATCAATATCTCTTTGTTATATTCAGTCAAGATTATGTGAGATACATCAACATTAAACAACTTATAACTAAATCTTAGCACAACAATACTCAACTAACTGGAAGCTACTATCATATTCAATAGCCTAATCTCCAGCAGCCTCATTTGGGCATACAACACTTCTACTTATACTAGATGGCTCATAGGGTTCCCTCTGACTACCTATCTTCTCGAAGTAAAAACTAACTACCACTTAAGCCCCGTTACATTAAATTCTAAGAGTGAAACTCCGAGATCTCATGCAATCGTTCAACTTCCAAGCATTTTGATCTTCTTTAATCATCCATTCAAAAAATATTTACAGGAAATGTCAGCTTCAAAATGATTCAAAAGGTGTACTAGGGCACTGATTTGTCTCTCCATGTGTGCTTTGTTGATGATGCTCTTGCATCATACTCCCCTAGACAAAAATTCATGGACTCATGTCCATGATCTCCTGCACTGACTTCCCATGCTTATGGATATTAGCTTCATTTACCCAACTGGAATCTTCTATTGGGTGTCATTTCCACTTTACCAAATACGCCAAATAATTCTTTCTCCTGGTCTTCTTACTAATCCTCTGATCAATAATCTTCTCCATCTGTGGTTTTTCTGATACATGCATATTCTTCTCCCATTGAATCTCTTTTTGATCTTCTGATTCTCTTCCCTTTAAGAATACATGTCTAAAATGTTAAATATGGGTGATATACCCACATCCTCTGGCAGCTCTATCTCATAAGAATTGGCACCAAATTTCTTTAGAATCTTGCATGGTCTTATCTTCTTCAGCTTCAGTTTGTTATATGTTCCTCTTGGGAACCTTTCCTTCCTGAGATGTGCTAACAAATTGAAGTTCTATCCTATGATGATCAACTCTATGTTTATACTCTCTGCTACTATTCTGCAACTGCTCCTTGATCTGATTATGAAGCTTCTGTATTTCTAAAACAAAGTCTTCCTCTCCAACACTTTTGAATTCACTCTGCTCTAGATATCTCAATTCTGATACTCCTATTGGTTTCATTCCGTACACTATCTAGAATGGAATCTTTCTTGTACTTTTGTTCACTGAGTCATTGTATGCAAACTCTGCTTGTTACAAAATTTGATCCCACTGGCTATGATGTTCGGTGACCAAACTCCTTAGAAAATATCCTAAACTTTGATTTACCACCTCAATATGTCCATCTGTTTGAGGGTGATATGATGAACTAAAATATAGTTCTGTCCCCAGCTTCTTCCATAATGTTCTCCATAAATGACCAACAAATTTAGTGTCCCTATCTAATACAATACTCTTGGGAAACCCATGAAGTCTCACAACTTCCTTGAAAAATAAATTTGCAAAGTGTGTTGCATCACTAGTCTTCTGGCATGGGATAAAGTGTGCCATATTTGAGAATCTATCAACTACAACAGATATGGAATCACTTACCCTTTGGGTTCTTGGAAATCCCAACACAAAATCCATGCTTATTTCATTCCAAGGCCTATCTGGAATAGGCAATGGCTGATACAATCCAGTGTTTTGTTTCTTTCCTTTTGCATACTGGAAAACCTTACATTTGTTTACACACTTCTTCACCTCTTCTCTCATACCTGGCCAATAGTATGAGTTGTTCAACTATGCAAATGTCTTGTCATGGCTGAAATGTCCCGCTAGACCTCCACTATGTTTTTCCTTCAGCAGATTTTCTCTCATTGAACACTTTGGTATGCATAACTGACAACCTTTAAACAACAATCCATCTTGAATCATATACTATGTCCACTGGATTTTGTCTCTGATCACATGATTCGTACATGCTTCATATGCTTCTTTAAAATTTGGATCATCACAATACATATCCTTAAGGTGTTCAAACCCTAAGGTCTTCACTTGGATTTCCTGCAGAATTAGACATTTCCTGCTCAATGCATCAACAACTTTGTTAGCATTACTAGAGATATGTTTAATGACAAAAGTGAAATTTTTCATAAACTCTATCCACTTAGCATGTCTTTTATTTAACTTCTCCTGTCTGGTTATGAATTGTAAAGCTTGATTATCGCTATACAAAAAAAATCTTTTGGAAAAAGTTAGTGCCTCCATTTCTTCAAGGCTTGAATTATTGCATAAACTTCCTTATCATATGTGGAGTACTTCTTCTTAGTGTCATTCAACTTCTCACTGAAATATGCAACATGCTTATTACCTTGGCTCAATACTGCTCCAATACCAACTCCACTAGCATCACACCTTACTTGAAATGTCTTCCCAAAATTTGGTAAGAATAGAATTGGTTGTTTTGTTATCTTCTCCTTCAATATATTGAAACTTTTCTGATCCTCTTCTGTCCACTTAAAATACTTGTGCCTCTTCTTCACTGTATCCAATATTGGTGCACAAATTCCATTGAAATTCCTAATGAACTTTCTATAGAAACTTGGTAATCCATGGAAGCTTCTCACCTGAAATATGCTTCTTGGCGATGGCCATTCCTTGATTTCTCTCACCTTTTCTGGATCCATTTTCAATTCATTCGAAGAGATCACAAAATCCAAATAAATGAGTTTTTTCTTCATAAAAGAGTACTTCTTTATATTTATCAATAACTTCTCCTGTTGTAGTCTTCTCATCACTAATATCAGATGTCTCAAATGCTCTTCGTCAGTTTTACTGAAGACCAATATATCATCCATATATACAATCACAAACTTACCAATGAAATCTTTAAATACCTTATTCATCAATCTCATAAAATTACTTGGGGCATTTGTTAAGCCAAATGGAATAACAAGCCACTCATACAACCCTTCATTTGTCTTCAAGGTTGTTTTCCACTCATTGCCTTCTCTCATCCTTATCGAGTGATATCCACTTTTCAAATCTATCTTTGAAAAAACAATTGCTCCACTTAAAAAATCCATTAAGTCATCCATTCTTGGCAAAGGAAATATGTACTTGATGGTGATCTTGTTTATGGCTCTTAAGTCTATACACATTCTAGATCCTCCATCCTTCTTCAGGCTCAACATAGTTGGTACTTCACATAGAATCAATATTTCTCTGACCAAACCCTTGTCGAATAAATCTTGGACTTGTCTCTTTACCTCCTCATTCTCTTGAGGGGTCAATCTATATTTTTCTTTGTTCGGAAGACTTGCTCCTAGTATTAGACCAATGTGATGGATGATACTTCTGATGGGTGGATATGAATTAGGTAACTGATCCACTACTATGTCAGCACAATACTCCAAAAACTCCTGAACTTCCTCAGGAAAATCATCCATAGAAGTACTTGTAAGGAAAACTCTGGGTTTCCTCATCAGAACAAATTGCATCTCATGTTCCTTCTTAACTTCATTCAGTAGTTCCTTCCCACTCATGAGAAGTATACTTGTTTTGGATTCTTCCTTTACTTTCTTGTCCTCTATTGGCAGTAACATGTGTGTCCTACCATTCTTATCCAAAGTATAAGTATTTCTCCTCCCATCATGAATGACATTCTTGTCAAAATTCCATGGTCTCCCCAACAAAACATGACATACATCCATGGGAATCACATCACACAAAATCTCATCTCTATATCCTCCTATTTTAAATTCAACGAGGCATTGTTTAGTGACCATTACCTAGTGCCCTTTCTGCAACCATGAGACTTTATATGGCCTGGGATGTGCAGTTGCCTCTAGCACCAATTTCTCCACCATCTTTGTGGATACTAAGTTATTAGTGCTCCCACTATCAATGATCACTTTGCATACTCTATCCTTAGTCTTGCAAGGAATCCTCAACAAATTGTTCCCCTACACTGGATTTTCAACCTCTCGCTATGGTTTCAAGAGAACCTTCTTCAACATTAGGGATCTTCCATCTTCTGCACCTTTTGCTTCAACATTCAGCTTCTGCACTTCTGAAATGTGAGCTTCACCTCCTTCTTTTGTTTTCTCAGGACATTCCCAAGAGACGTGTCTTATCTTTCCACAGGAACAACACCTTACCTCTCCTCCTCTTCCTTTTCCTTTTCCTCTACGAAAAGAATTTCTTCCACCACTCTGTCTCCCTCAAGAACCTCCTCCTCTTTCTAAGTGACTATGTTTTTTTTTAGTCTCACCCTTGGGCTTATATGCCTTGTCCTAGACAATTCCCTTACCTCTATTTGGACTTCTTCCTCTGCTTCGCTGACTCTGTTTCCTGGCCAACATCTCTTATGCCTTCAGTGCAATCTGATAAGAATCCTCCACTGTCCTTACTATCATCATGTTGATTTCATCCTGGATTTCATATCTCAAGACATTTATATACCTGGAAACTTTTTCATCATCTCTCTCTTTCTGTCCATTCCTGATGTTGAGTCTGTAAAACTCCTCTGTGTATTCTTTCACTGTCATTTCCTTCGGTCTCAGGTTCTGCAATTTCCTGAACAAATTTATATGATAATCCTTGGGTATGAACTTAGCCTTCAGCTTGGCTACCATTCTGTCCCAACTCTTAATCTTTTACTTACCTTTGGTTCGTCTGTCAGCCTGCAATTCATCCCACCACAGCGTTGCATGTCCTTTTAATATAGTGACAGCATGTATCACCTTCTTGTCCTCATTGACATATTCATATTCAAAATATTTATCCATTTCTCATATCCAATCAAGCAATTCTTCAACGTCTAAGTTTCCTCCATACATCGGGATGTCTATCTTTCCTCTAGCTCCCAATTTGACAACCTCTTTCAGCAAGCATTCCTCGACAACATCTTCCCTTGTAGCTTCTTCAACCTCTATTTCTTCTCTTTTTGCATCACTGACGTCTCCAACATCAGGTGCTCTCCTTTTCATTGTCTCCATCGCATCCAACCTTGCACGAAGTTCTCTCAATTCTCTTTCTACAACTCGATTTTCTACATGAGGCTCTGCACGTCTTCTAGGTGGCATAGTGTTGACCTTTTCTCCACTCACACAGAGTACAATTTGAGCTCTTTAGGCTCTGATACCACTTGATGCATACTCCCCTACTCTCCCTCAAGGTTGTACGACCTCCTGGCCTAGGATCGATTGACTTTGGGAGATGAATCAGCTCACAGGTTCGCACTGAAACTCTTCTATTTTCTCCACAGGTCAAAGTCTTGCTTCTCGGGTGCAAAATCCCCTTTTTAGGAGTTTCTGAGTACTCGCAGAGTCCTCCACATGACCCTGGTCAAAACCATGGGCTTAAAACTTTACGCTCGTACACTTCAGAACTTCGAGCTTCGGGTGTTCTTGACACACCTAACTCCAAATCCACCGAACTCTGGACTCGCGAACACACACGGACCAGATCTACAGTCCACACTCCTTTCACAAACAAAGACTATAATTTACTTCAGGACTCCGACTTCAGGAGTTCCGAGTGTTCCAAGTACCTCTTTCCTTCGAAGTGCTCCGTACCCAAAGTTACAGATCAAGTGTCACATTCTCTTCTTGATCGACGGTTGTGATCTACTTCAGTAATTTGGCATTCGGGAGTTTTGAACGCTCCAAAAAAATTTCTCCCCGAAGTACTTTCCACGCGAAGTTGTGAATCAATTGCCTCACGTCCTTCTCCAACAGATGGTTCTGATGGATTTATGCACTTCGAGACTTTTGTACTTCAAGACTTCACTCCTCGTTTTCCCCAAAGTGCTCTATATTCGAAGTGACGGAGATGACACCACATGTCCACGCAATCGACGGTCAAGGTTTTAGCTTCTTACCTTTTGGAGCTTTGGACGACTTCCGATCAACGACTCCTCCTTCTCCTTGCTCATTTCTCCGAAGTCTGGGATCTGTTGACACATGTCCCTCTCAAATAGATGGTCATGATTTAATTCGTCAGTTCAGGCTTCGAGAGTTTTGGCTTCACCACTATCAATTTCCTCCAAAGTGCTCTTCTCCTGGAGTACACCAATCTCCACCATGTGTCCTTCCTCAGATCGGCGACCACGACTTACTTCGACAATTTGGGCTTCAGGAGTTTTGGTTTCACCACTCTCGTTTTCCTATGGAGTGCTCTTCTCCCAAAATACATGGATCTTCGTCGTGTGTCCTTATGGATCTAATGGCCCAGACCTACTCCATTCTTCATGACTTTGCAAAGTTTGCACTCTGATCCTCATAAATATTCTAGACTTCTTACCTCCCAGACTCTCCAATCTGCTACCACATATCCTCCTCTAGATCTATGGTCCAGATGGACTTAGGCTTCACAACTTTGGGAGCTTTGAATCTGTCACAAATAAAAAATGTCGAATACACGAATTCCGAAGGACTCCATAGTTTATCCTCCTCGCACCTTCTCGATATATAACAATTTTCAATGACCTCGACTTCCTCTGAAGGCATATTAACCGTTAATCCTTGAAATTCAATAGATTTCTCTCTTTTGTTGAATCTTTGTCGCTATCTCTCCTCAGCTTAATTCCTCGGAGGGATTCGACCTCCGACGCACTCCTTGTGATCTTAGAATATTTGACAAAGTTTGGACTTAGACATTTCTTCAAAATAAATCTTACTACGCATTCCCTGCGCTTCACAGTCCTAATCTCTTGACACTTAGTCGATTCTTGACCCTGTGCACTCCTTGCAACACTCAGTCTAAGTTTCTCGTTATCCCTCCTGAGATTCTCTGAGTCAAATCTATACTCTATCGATGCACACCTTGCGAAAAGTATGCACTCCTTGCATCCAAGCTCTTAGAAGAGAAACAATTCAAACTTATCTAATATTTCTCAGATTCATACATTCAACAGGGTAACTCATGATTTCACTAGTGTAATTCATGCGTGCATGAAAACAAAAAATAACAGAGAACAAAATGTAAACAGAAAGCCTACCATTCACTCAGATAAACAAGAAATAATGACACATGCATTTGGATCAATATTTCTCTATTATATTCTTTCAAGATTACCTGAGATACATCAACTAAATACTCAACAACAACAGTACTCAACTAATTGGCAACTACTATCATATTCAACAACCTAATCTCTAGCAACCTCATTTGGGCATACAACACCTCTACTTATACCAGAGGGCTCCTAGGGTTCCCTCTAACTACCTATATTCTCAAAGTAAAAACTAAATACCACTTAAGCCTCATTACATTAAAGTATAAGAGTGAAACTCCAACATGTCACGTGATCATTCAACTTCCAAGCGTTTTGATCTTCTTTAATGATCAGTTCAAAAAGATTTACAGGAAACACCAGCTTCAAAATGATTCAAAAGGCGTGTTAGGGCGTTGATTTGTCTCTCCATGTGTCCTTTGCTGACGATGCTCCTACATCAAGTTATCTATGTATAGATATGGAAACTGGGGAAGAAAAGATGAAAATTCATATACCTTTTCTAGATGCATATGAAACTATTCATCAAAATTTCACCCCCCTCACTGTCTCATTATTAATTTGGTTCCAGGGAAACACAATATGCCCAAGGCAGAAAAATACAAAAACAACCCCACTGTCATCCTCTTCACCAGACATAATTTCATGTGTTCTTCCATTTCTATACATTCATTCATATTTCTTGCAATAACTTTAGATCTCTACACATCATCCATTACTCAATCAATGAATATGAAAGTTGGGCGGATGTTATACATAACATTGAATTAATATATGTAAATAATCAATTAAAGGAGAATGATCTAAACCCACCTATCATTCATACTATGCATTCCAATCCCTCAGGATGGGATTCTCAAGCACACAACATGTTCCATAAGAAGACACAAAAAACACACAAACCTCCATGGGAAACTTTCTGCATACTATCCCACCTTATCATTAATCAATCCAAAAGTAAGTACTCTATTTTGTTAATTCCATCACCACTTACTATGATTCGATGATCAAAAAATAATTAACCAAATAAATTATAGATTCTCATTGATTACCCAATATAAAATGAAATCAATTATACATAGTTGTACATATCTGTTGACAAGCAAAAATGATTGTCCGTCAACTGGAAGAATAAGTCTGGTACGGGGTTGTCTAAGTAACCCAAGCAGTTTGGTGTAACTTGTTCTGACGGGTTTAATGGCTCTATTAGCCAATCTAAAATCCTAAAATAAAGAGAAAGGGATAACTAACTAATGCTAAAAACTATACTGTATATATATACATACTCTGGTATAACTATTGTAAATGTATTTAAGCAGAAAAAGAAAACATAAAAGTCTCACTTATAGACAACATTTACAGATTGCATGTTTTAATAGAAACTCACGAAATGAATAAGTTTTTGTAAAAATAATTGTTTTTGTAAAAGAGGATAAATAAAGCACATTTAAATATTTTTTTGTTTTCTTTCTATAAATATAACAAATCTTGAATTAACCAAACTATGAAACACAGATGTACAGATAGTCAAAAGCTGATCTAAACTTTCTGGTTTCATTAATACATAAATGACAGAAATTAAAAAAAAAACACAAAAGAGCTAACCTGAAAATAGTTTGTCTGATGTATTCGTCCCTCTGTATGAATCAAGAGTATCTAGCAGCCACACCTACAAGATAAATCGGCAATAGACTTATTCTAAAATTGTTTCGAATAAATTCATAAAATGTATTGGCGGCTGAAGTTTAATAACAGAGAAGGGAACACAAATTAAACCCTGTGATCTTATGATCGCAAATGATTACAGTAAGATAAATCTGAGTGTAACTTATTGCATTTCTTTATTCAACTAAAAATCAAAGATAAATCCTATCATTCAAATTGAAGAGATGATCACAGTGTCAACATCTAGAACATCAAATTATGGACGATATTTATAACATGAGTATCCTGGAATATAACAGGTCATTGAGTCTAAAGCTACAAGACATATTAATATACCAGGATTAAATAAAACAAAACATCAACAAAACACCATTCACAAAAGGCTAAAGCCAAAATGTTGTGCATTGTTTCATTTAGTCTTGAAATCATTCGTACATCTTTTGTTCCAAGCCAAGATGCCTTTCATTTACAAAATAGAGAGTATTTAAAGAGTATTTTTGAAATCTAAACTTCCCATCTTCTAATATTGGATCAAATATCATAAGATCAAAGCATTACAAATATAGAGGGCCTAGAGCCACTCATGATCAAACTATATCTTCAAAAATTTATGAAAGTTTTTTCCTATTTACAAAATAAACCAAAGGAGATACTAATCAACTAGATCAAACATGTTCCATCCCATAAGATCAACATCAGATATACCATGTGATGAAAAATGAAATAGGAACAAGTTAGATATTTTATTAACAAATAATTACTAAATTTTATATGAAAATGACCAGTCTTATATTGGTAAAAGAAGTCTAAGCTTAACCGATCTGATTTAAAAAACAACATGACTGTAATAAGAGGGAAAAAATCGTTTTACCATTTAACCAAAACCTAGATCAAGATATCTCAACATTGATTACGGTCTTTACACTATCTGCATTCTTTATCACAATGTTGCATGTCTTCTTAAGACACTTGGTTTGTCTCTGTTCAATTGCTTTGAGTTCACGATTTTCTTTTATGAGTAATTCATTATGGTTGGTGAGAGCTTTAATTCTTGCTTGTAGAATAGGGATGTCATTATAGTAACGTTCAATCCAATGCAAGAAAACCTTGCAATGCACAGAAGGAGCGATCTATTGATGGAGTGTATAGTTGGGTGTAAGAACATCAACACTACCTGTTACTGGCCCTTGATCGAGATTAATACTAGTAAACCCTTTTCTATCCTTGAGACATGGTGGGAGATTGTTAACATAGTCATATGGCTGATTAGGACTTGACTTATGACAATATTGATCTTCTTTTGGGAGAAAATCCTCGATTTCAGGATCTGAATCCTCATTGATCTTGATCATATTGATCAATCTCAAATGAGGTTTAGATTGATTACACAAACTTCTCTAAATGAGACGACCCCTTTTATTTCGGAACCCTAACACTGCTTGCTTTTGTTTTGATTGTTTGCGAGGGTCTTTACTGTCGAATTTTATAGTAGGGTTAGGGCCAACAATTAATTCACGCACAGGGGTTTCTATAAACTCAGAACCAACATCATCTTGCCCAGGTGAAAAATGACTGGGTATTGCCTCGTTATGAGGGTTTTCCTCCAAAAATTATGGCTTTCCACTTGAGAAATCAAAATGTTTTTCTATCATAGGCTTATCCAACAAAGGGGTTTCTATAGGAATCGCTATAAAAAAACTGTTTCGGGCTAAGAACCTATCTCAGTCATCACCCAGGGCTTTCAAACAATGAACCAACAACATTTGAATCAGGCCATGGTGAAAGAGGCTAGAGTCGAGGCTCTACTTCTTATATCTTTTTGACATCTTGTACAGACTCCTTAGTAAATAAAACAGAACGTTCAGATGGAAACCTATAAAGTGCATAAGCAACTGCACATGATAAAGAAAAACCAGGCCATAACGACCTTCAAAAGTTATAAACTTCCTAAGAACTGATAATAGACCATGCCATCTAACCTTAAGCAGAGAAATAGGAATACATTTCTCACGACAATCAATAATTAGGTAAATTCCTTAGCTACATGAAGGTTATACCCATCAAACCTCTTAATGAAAGTATCCCAGCCCTGGTTTTTCAAATCCTCAGCCGCATCATCAAGAGACATTAATGCTTGAGAGCCATTCGACTCTATTCAGACAACAGGGGCCATTAAGAAAATAACTAGGTTCTAACAGGGGTGACTCAAACTAGCTATGGGTTTAGATGGCAAGAGCAGGAGAAACAAAACTGAGCGAATAGAATGGGAAAAAACCAAACAAGGCCCCTACGTGATCATAGTATAAACATCGGGGTTTTCGGTCATGAAGTTCAAGCGCTCATGGTAATGAAATCTTTGAGTACCGAGCATAACACAAAACCTTAACTCATAACTAAAGGCCTGTCAATTCATTCTGCCAGCCAAAGGTAAAGTACAGGAAACAATGTTTGCACATCAATTCCCATGTCATGCAATGACTATGGTCAATTTGCAAAGGGTTCAAATAGATATGTTTACAAATCAAAATACAAATCAACTCTTGGTATTATATCGATATTCAAACAAACTCAAAAAGGAAAATCATTCCAGTATTAAATATGAAGTAGATGTAAGTCACAATGAACCTTTAAAAACATGTTTCGAATAGGGATATAATACGAAATCAACCTGGATTCATGCTTTCAGTCATGAATCAAGCATGAAAACGCAAAATAAAAAAGAATAATCAAACATCTTTTATAATCCAATAATCACCCCCAAATATTAATATTTACAGGATGAGGTGTAGGCAGCTACAGGATGTGTCGTTTGTCGTTCAAAATAGAAAAAACATGTAGGGATGCCAACAATATTATAGGCACCTTGCATACTTATAAGTGAAATAAAGTCTAAGAAAGTCAAAAGAATCGTGGCGGTTGTCATTTGTAGCCATTGGGTTTCTTGCTCTAGCAATGCATCTACATGCTTGGACTTGTCATTGTGATTATGGAGTCGATTCATTAGTGTTCTTATGGAGCCGAGTCATCACTGTGTGTGTGGAGCTTCGCTCCTCATCTTTGCTTCAAGATAAAATATGAAATTCCTCCCAACGTAGGATCACCTTAGTTAATTGAAACGTGTGCCACGCTTCACACTCTAAATAATCAAATGGAATCCTTGCTAATAACCTAAATGTGGAAATCAACTCGCCATCATAGTAATTTCTTAATATTATTAAGTAAATGTGAAAAAGTAAACACATAAACGTATGTCTTTCTAAAGCAAGGAAATTAATGGTTGAAATCACAACCTTTCATTTATTGTGACAATGAAGAATATTTGATCCATATTTAATATTG
>SNQJ01S0155721.1:0-13592 GCA_010110895.2 Picea sitchensis | reverse complement strand
GCAAGACCAACAAAGCGCGCAGAGAAAAGGAGGCGGCCTCCAACATTTCTTTAGGCTCTCAGAAAAAGCTGGATCCCTATATTAAGGGCAAAATTTCAGCCCCCTCAGTTTAATGCTTTGCTTCTGTCTTCTACTATGCTCACAGTTTGTGAGAATTTACTCATGTATGAACTCTTTGTCAATTTTTCGAATTAGCTCAGGGAGAAGATGAGACTGGTTCCCCAAGATATTCACAAGAAGGTTGGCAGCACTGTCAGAGGTCACCAACCTTCTTCAGAGATGTAACCTTCTGATTCTGGCTTGCCAGAATGCCGATTAATGCAACATAACCGTTTTCGTCAAAAAAAAATAAAATTATATTATTAATTATTAATCTAAAAAAATGTCTTCTGAATGTTGTTCAAACATCAACAAAAACACTGAAGGGTAAAAGTTGGCCCTCACCCAAGTTGTAATTTAATTTAATTTAACAGATTTCATACACTAACATAAAAATTAAATTGATTTTATATAGGTATAACAAGCATAAAAATTTCATGTTATAAATATTTTTTTGGTTATTTGAAAACTGAATTTGACTTTTTCATTGTAAAACTTGAATTTTAGGCACACCTTGTTTATTTTTAAAAGATAAAACATTGTAGGTTCAAGGTTTTGAAATCTTTCTAAAGATTTGAAATTCAAAATTAAAAACAATGTTAATTTTACAAATTGGATTTTGTTGAATAATCTACATTTGGAATCATGGCAAAGGTAGAGAAGAGATCTTTAGGAAGGTTTTCCTGATATCATATTAAACCATGTTTTTAGGGTCCATAATTAACAAGCAAATTTAGTGTCAACAGAGGCTTTTGTTTTGAATGATGGTCTCTTAGTAATTGATGAATTTCTAGATGGGGTACCTCCTCTAGAGGTTACCCTACTGAAAAGTCAAGGTCATAAGATAATTAATATAGTTGTGTTAGAATTTGGGTAATGATAATAAAATTCATATTGGTAAGGTTTTGTTAAGGATAGACAAGCTTTGGAGACCAAGTCCGCTTAAAGATTTGTAATCCTCATGTAACTTTGTTTAAGTTTTAACTCAATAATTAGTAAAGAAATGATATGATGGAGTATTTTTTCACTTGTTAAATAACATTTGTAGTCATGTAATGAGTTTACATTTTTTTAAATTATATGATATTTTTCAATATGAATAATATTTGTAATCATGTAATGAGTTTGCATTTTTAAAAATTATATGAGATTTTTCAATATGAATAATATTTATAATCATATAATGAGTTTGTCATTTTTTTAAATTATATGATATTTTCCAATATGATACACTAAATCAACATAATTGTTTTCTTGATATGATATTAGTTTAGAATTCCTTCAATGAATCTAGGAAAGGCTCCGTAATTGAAGTATAGGGAACCTCGAGCTATTTTGAACAACTTTTTACAAAATAACCTTACATATTTATTTAGTTTAGATTATTTCTCACACAACGGAACATGATAGTTTACATCTCTGTTTATTTAGTTTAGATTATAGTTTACAATTTTAAAAAAATAACCCTACATCTCTGTTTATTAACTTTATATTTTCAATCATATAAAATATCAATAATGACTATTTTCTCAAATCATTTTAAGTTTTCAATTTTTCAACAATGACTTAACTTTTTTATTTTAAACCACGTTCTAAAATACAAATCACTCCAAGTTACATTGAACAACGTACAACCTCGTTTTTAGTTCCTTAGTACTTAGCTCAAAAACTATCCTTAATGATATAATTCTTTTAACTTCACATATGAGACCTTCTAGGCGGGGGAGGCTTTGATGGCTTGGTCTAAATTTTAAATTTCATTATTTATTTTTAAGAAATTGTTGTCTTAACAATGAAGATGATTGGTTAAAGTGATTTTCTATATTTTTTTAATCCAAATGATAAAAATCTAAGTTTTGTATTTTTAGGTAAAGACTAATTGCTTTGCAATTATTTCTTTTATTTAAAAAAACTACCACATAGATTAACCACGACCCTCTTAAATCTCTTATGTTGATATTCTTCATTTTTTATGGATAACCCATTACCATGAGTACATTCTTTCTCCTTTCACACATACCATTGGCAAATGCGACTTCATTCATTGCCAAGATGATAAAAAAATACAATCAAATTTTATAATATTAAATTAAAAAAAAAAATAATAATTAAGAACTATTAAATAAAAAATAAAAAAATGTAGTCAAAAACTACAATGATTTTATTTGATTCATGTATTATAATCATCTTAATTTATTTGCATGATTATTTTAAAATAAATTAAAAATAGTTTATGAATTATGATCATTTAATATTCCTTACAAGAAGAGAGGCCATAGCATTGTAATTTGTTGGAACTCAAAGGTATGTTCATTATGTGGGAATAAAATCCATCGTGTGAAATTTTAGTGGAAAAAGAAATCCATATGCAATGGATTAAATTGATTTCAAAAGAATAATGAGAAAAAGACTTCTCCAATCCAACAATGAATTCAGAGGCACATGGAGAAGAGGAGCATGCCAGAAAATATTTGTAGCAGCAACATGAACTTTTACCAAAACTTCAAGTTGAGTGGACATTGGGATGAGAAGTGTCGGAGACTTCATCTAGAGCTTCACTCCAGAAGCCACACAAACAAGAGAAGAGGGTGGAGAGTGAAGAGTAAAGAGGATGAAGAGTTTATTGCATCTCTAGCCAAAGAAGAAGAAGTTATCCAAGGATTTATATCAACACAAGAGCTCAACCTCAACAACGAAGCACGTAGTTGTTTGATGGAAGTAGGAGAGAGTACAGAAGTATATCAAGCATGGGTTGACATCTCTTTCACCACGCATTGGTTTAAGAATGACTTGCTAGTGGATGGAGTAGCTTACCAATGACCAATACTCCTACAACCAACATGTAGGGGTATGCAAAACAATCATTCAATTGACATGGCGATGAAGAGTTGTTTCCATGCCGAAAAGAAGTTGATTCTAGTAGATGAATGCAAGCAAATTTTCCTTGAGGAGTTGTTATGTGATGGCAATGTGTTGGAGACACATTGAACAAGAATACCAACATTCGACTTGGTTTCATTGACTGCTAATATGTATTGTCTCCAAGACTGAGAGGGAGATGGGAATGAGTGTTGAGTCCAAATTTTGGATCTAGAGATTGCTCAAAGCTCAGATTTAGTGAGAAAACTTATGCATTGCGGGAACAAGAGAGACAACAACTAGATCCAAAGCCATGACTAGAAACTATGTCCAATAGCTCAAGCCACAAGCCAGAGCCAGAGCCAGAGTTAGAGTTGTAGCCAAAAGCCAACGTTAAAGACACATTCCATAGAAGTAGAAATAATTAAATTGATCGAGATTAGTTTGCTTGAAATTTTGGAGAACAAAAAACCTCTCAATGGGGAGGTGTGGTCTGAAATGGATTCAAACCGACAAATGTGTGTCAGAACCAATATTTGCAGAATTAACCAAGAAATTCATGAAGGTTAGAAAAAAAAAGTAAACTAATGCAAATGTAAATGTTGAATGATACAAAATGAAATGAGATGGAAAAAAAATGTGATAATTAAAAGATTAAAAAAACAAATAGAAGAGAGGGATGATGAATGGGAAGTGAAGGGCCATGGTTGTTGACCTTCCCTTACCCCTTATATCTCTCTGCTTCTTTCTTAAATCTCATTCCAAATGGGTAATTTGGCCAGCAGAGGAAGAAACAGAGAGATACATGAAATATTTGTACCAGAGATTGTTGAAATGAAGAAATTGAGCCCCATTTGAAGTTGTTTTTCTCATTTGGGTTTCCAGGTTAAAATTTTGAGTTCATAGTGATTGATTTTGTGAGAATAGTTCATGTGTTTTATATTCCTTTGATTCTGATTATGTTGTGACCTGGTTTTATTGTCGGTTAATTATGTGTATGAGTTGATTATGTTAGGATATTTAGACACTTAGGGATTAGTTACGATCTACTTGGTCTAATATGTCGTTAGGTAAAAGTATGTTTATTAGTGTGTTTCTTTAGTATGCATTTGTAGTTAGGAAATTCGATGGTCACGATATGTTCCCAACATAGAGTGATCTGATGGTTCATACTCTCCTCGATCTTAATGACCATTGATCTGTGGCTTAACACACAATTGGTCCATGATCTCTATTTAAAGAGAATGGAGGGTCATTTGTCACTGATCGATTATGAGAAAATCTCTTGTAAAATCTCTTTGTAATCTTTTTCTTTTGCATTAATAAACTGCTCCAAGTGGTTGCGTTGGTTGGGGCTGTGGATGTTTCCCCATAGGGGTTTTACCACGTCAAAACATCGGTGTGTTGATATTTGATCTAGTTGTGTGAGTGGTTACTGAAGGTGTTCATCCTCTGTTGGAATACCTGTGTTGTCGAATAGATTCCTTGCATTTAAATTACAACCTATAATTTCACTGTTAATTTGAAGAGGATTGTCTTTAAGTTTTCATTTAGAAATCATGTTATTCATACATCCTCAATGAAGCCAATAGATATGGAATGAAAATTTTCCATTCCACTTCAGATTCTAAGATCAATGGTTGCCAAAATTTGATTGTTTCTATTAGTTTGGAAGTTGCTAAACTGGTTTCTTTATTTTTCTCACTTGGAGGACTACCTCTCAATCCCCAAGAAAAAATTCCTTTGTTGGTTGGTTTTCTCACTCCCCACAAGCCATTCATTATTTTTGGGCTACCACTTCATTTCTTGTTGAGCATCCCACCTTCACACAGACCGTACGTGGGAATATTCCTACTTTCCTTAGCATTTTTAGACATTACTAGGTATATTCCTACAAGTCTGAGCAATTTTAAACATTGTTGGGTGAGTTCACATCTTCATGGCTGATTTATTTCTTTCCCAGACGTTTTAATTCACTGCAGGATGAATTCTTAGCAGCTAGGTCATATCCTTTTAACCCACAAGTTGTTTTTCCTTCCTGGTGGAAACTTAACTAGTCTCATAATATTCAAGATATTGACCATTCTTATTTTACTGCATTATGTCAATTGATTCTAAACGAATATTTTTTCAAGATGATTTATGGATGTTCATGGGTCCATTTGAAAGTTTTGGATCTGGTATTTTGGGAAGTTTTTTTATAGATTATATCTCTAAGGGACTCTAAGCTAAGCTTTGATCAACTAGTTTAAAAAAAAAATTCTAAAGGAAAAGTGGAATGTTTGTGATTCTAAAGTAAGGTGGATTTTCATGCATCAATTCATCTGGAAGTACTATTCTTACTTTAAGGCATATGTAATAGGGTGGTTGATTATCCATAAGAAATGTTGTAGTCAAAGACAAACTACAATAGTCTATTTAATTTCATGAATGCGAGATTTTCCACAAAACTTAAATAGTTAAGTGTTTATAGAACTGCTCAATTGTCTGGTCATTTTGGGCTTGGATTTCTACTGAATATAATGTACTATTTGTTTCCACCCTTGTTTGGAAGAGAGCTTTGTTTGGAAATACTATTGTTGTGCAACTCTTCTTGAGATTCCATCTTCATTCACCCCGAGAGAAGTTTCTACATTTTGATAAGATTTGGCTCTCCATATTTGAGTTGATATTGACATGTTTAGGAAAGATATAGATTCCCTTCTTCTTGGAGCCCAAGTGAATATGTTAGAACTCCCAACTTATGTAATACATAGAAGAAAAATCATAGGCCACAATAAATATTCATCTATCATTGATTTTCAATAAGCAAACTTCATTTCTAGTTATCAGTCGTGAAAACTAAGAAGTCCTACAATCAATCCTTTCCATTGATCATCTTTGCATAAGCTATTTAATGTATGTAGGTTGCACAGAGAACATGTCTTATATCCTTCAGAAGATAGAGATCTTCATAAAGACTAAGAATAGAGCTCAGAGTAAACTTTTCACAAAGGATCCATGTTGGTGAAGTGAGTGGGATATAAGTCCCTTATTTACGGATCACACTTCCAAGAAAGTTCTTATCGCACTCAAAGATTCAAAACTTGTGACACGTCACACTTTGAACTTTTTGCATCATGCGACAACTTCATGTGTTATCACATCACTCTAAAAGTTCTTTCTTTGCAATGTATCGCAAGAAAGTTAACTTTATCAAGATATGTTGACTCTAGAAGTTTTCTTCCACCTTGAAAACGTTCCTTTCCTTCCTTTCCTCACCACTTTTCCTTGTCACATTGCCAAAAAAAATCACTTTTTGTGGTGTATTGCACCAAAAATATTCTATTGCAATACATTGCATCACAACAAAACATCTCTTCATGTGAAACATATTTTTCCTCCATATTTTTCTAAGTCCTTAACCCATTTTCCTGGAGAGAACATTGTATCACATGGAAAATAATTTTGTGCAATACACACTGTATCGCACAAAACAAAATTGATGTGGCATGCACAACACATTCAACACTTGGTTGTTTTTTCCAAATTTTCTAAGTATACAACTGTTATGGAAACCAAAAACTCATCATTCTAATATGAGTTTGACCTATTAGCTAACCTATTGATGCCACATGGATAACCCCAAACCAAAATCTGAGTTTGGATATTTTTCCTATTGAAACCTAAAGAAAAACTATGTTGTTATGCAACATAACCATATAGAACTGATGTTGCAAATGCCCTTTGATACCACATGAAATTGCCCAGATCCCACACTAAGGCACATCACTACATATCCATTCTCAATACCAAATTAAAATATAAATGAAACATGCTAAAAATGCCCATGCAATTAGTAAAAAGTTTAAAAACCATGAATGCAATCTATTAAGCATACTGAAAAACATCCAAATAAAAAATTTACATAACGGAAATAACCATAAGAAATAGAACATAACACTTATATTTTTATAGAAGAACCAACTAGCAGAATATGAGGGACATTCCTCCCAGCTATAGGTTTTTTGTTCCATTTCTCTCAATAGAAATTCACCCTCGAGCTAGGGCTAAGAGTTCATGTTACCCCCCCAGGCCAGGGGTGTCTAAGGAAATGATGTCTCGAGGCCCGTAGGTTAAATACATGGAGTGTTGAGAGCTATATGAGAAGATATAGCCCCTCCTCTTACCATGCATCACCATTGATTGACATCAACAACGTCCACTACACTGGCTTGACCTACATAGGACAATAGTTATTTCTTCATGAGGTAACAAGTCTGGTCTCATGGTAAGTGTCATTTTAATAATTGAAGCATTTGAACATGTTGGAAAGGGTCATTTCTTGATTATGAAGATGTTTTCTTGGAAATTATGCATTTTTCCTCAATTCATCTTGGTGGTTGACATGGTTTCCTAGTAAGTGGGTCACCCTCGGGAAAAGGGTTGCTACTAGGGGGTCCATTGAAGGGTTATCATACCATTCCCGCACATACTTATCATTTTCCACACCTATTCCCTTTCGATTCCTCATCTTTTGGGTTTCTAGGATTATTGACCCCAAGAAGGTCTTGTACCTGATTTCATGGGAGGAAGGGGACAAAGGCCTAGAGGTGTTGTAGTTGGAAAAAGATAAGTGCCATAAATATCCTCTAGATGCTCACCGTAAGTTCCTGAGAGCAATGTGTAACATCCCCAACCTCCCTGGCTGGGCTATGCCACCCACTTCTCCAAATATATGCTCTGATACCACATTATAACGTCCCCAACCACCCTAGGCTGGGCCACATCACCCAATATCAACTTATGTAGCTCTAAATCAACCGAATTGTAACATCCCCAACATACTACTAAGCAATGCTACTCCAAAAGTCCACTACACATATTCTATTCTAATGACAAGTCTGCACATTATTACTTGAAGTAGTGTGCTCGACCTTGAGTTGATTCACACCACACTAAATCACAACTTTAAGCAGTGGAAGTAATTTGAACAATTGTGCGTACCAACATATTGATCACATAGCACAACTATGTGCACAACCACCTTGGCGACATATGCCAATTATGATTTCCTTGTGCACAAAGTCTATTTCCCTGAATGCACACATGGGTTCCAGCCTCCTATGCACACTGGCTACTTTCTTGCACACCTGACCATTCAATCCTTGCCTCGAAGACCCATGACCAATATCAAAAGATAACTTAATAGGAAAAACTAAAAATAATTGTCATACTTATGCATAACTACAATACTGAATGACAACAAGACATTACATGTGTAAGTAGCATTAAACAAAATAGCAATAATTACTTTTTTTTCCTGGGAATACAGCATAGGAAACCCCCAAGTACTTCCCCATATTTCATGCATGGTAAATGGGGTAAACAGTTTGGCTTGATTACAAGCCTAACCTGGTGGAGACATCAAGTGAGGCCCTAAATAGGCTCTTGGTCAGGAATTTGACCCTGGAACCTCAATCAAGCAAACAACAACACTCATCCACTTGAGCTAACCCATCGAGATAAAATAACAATAATTACTTATATGGGATAACATATAATAATTAACCCATATCAATAATAGAAAAACAAGCACACAATAAACAAGAAAAGCACATAAGAACACTTATATTTTATAAAAAACACCAACTGCAAGCATAACTCAGATGTTCCTCCCAGCCATAGACTTTTTTGCTCATAATATTTCAGCAACATGTCACCCTCGAGCTGGGGATTAACTCCACTAGAGAAAAATGGTTCCTAGTGACAAGCTAAGGCATGATTCACAATATAATTGCTCAGTCCAAGGTGCCCGCCACTACAACTAGCCTATAATCCCTCATTCCCCACATAGCTGTCAAAACCAAGGAAGTATGCACCTTCTCTTCTCACCAATCCCTGGGCTGCCCCACTTCCTTTTCAGGGTTACTAGAAACAGGACAGATAAGAAGTCTTTGAGCCCTACAACTAGTGCCCAACGCACCAGGGAATATTTCTCAGCAAATATATCACCGAGAGAGACTACTCACGGGCCTAACAACCCGCCTCTTCAACAACAAATATCTCACGTAGAGAGACTGCTCAAGGGCCCGACAACCCACCTCTTCGATAGAAAAACATTGGATTACAACTTCGCAACTCCTTACAAGATTCTGGTCGTAGATAAGGTAATAATCAGATTTTCCATACAGTCTGACCACCTTCTACACGTGAGAAAGTCAATCTTCTATCCTCCAAAATAAGTTCTCCCGAATAATGCATAATGCCCCCAAAATACAGTAAGGACAAAAATTTATATTGTATTCCTTCAACTTGACACTTGTCACCTTTAGAAGTAACTTAAGCCACTTGGTGACCTGTTCCCAACCTCGAGAACTTAGGATAAAACAATGTCCAATATTACACTTTTATGGAAATATTATAAAATATTCCTCAAGACTTAAGTCTCACCCCCCTTTTCCCTTTTCTAGTGGAGTCAACCCCCCATCTCTTTTTGTTTGAGTTTGTCTACACGCAGTGATGTATATTATTAATAATTGTGACTACATGCATAATCACACGGACTCTCTAGCCTCAATACACATACAACCATATATATACGTGTACTCCCAGTTCATTCATGTTCACTTACCCAAGTGCATGCTATTAGCACTTGAAATTGCACCGTCAAAATTTTAGTTCCTTCGCTTTTGTGACAACTTTACCAAGATCCTTAATCCTTGATTTATTTTGATTCAGTTTGTCATATGTCAAACCTCCATTCTGGTTGATTTGTATGTTTTTGACCCATGATCTTCTCCACTATTTCTCGTTGAATCACTCAAAGTCCCAAGGTTTGTGTAAGCTTTGTTTTTTCCCTTGCCATCCTGATTCCAAGGTCAAAATTTCCAAAATAAAAAAATATATATAAAAATATATATTATTTACAAGTGTCTTATATGGTTTTAAATGATATATTTGTTTTTATCTTGTTAAAGGCCTATGGTCATTCTTATAACAATAAAAATATTGGGTTCTCCACTCACGAAGCCCAATCTCCAATTTCTAAGTTCACAATCGAGGTCAAGTCTCATGGTAGAGTGCACCAAACACAAGCCACGAGGGAGAGCCCACCATAGCTTTGCACTGTGCATCGATCAAGTTTGTGGGTTGATGTATATTTAAAGGTTTAAATTATTTGTTTAGTTTTGCAAGTGGGATTACTCCTCACACTGCAAAACAAATATGCAGTCACCAAACACATTATATGCCAAGTCATGGAGTATCGATAGCACAAGGAAACAACCACATAGAACCAAGCGCAAATCACATGGAGGAAGCCCGCAGGGGGGCATTATAGCTACTCAAATCATCGAAAGGTTATGGTAACATCGGTACCTATAAACAATGGTGTTCACCAGTAGGGGAGAAATGTCAATAACAGGTTCAATTGCCCAATCGTTAGCAGATGACGGGTGTTCCTACAAGTGCCAAAAGATATGAGGAGCAACACCCACAACAAATGTCAAGAAAATAACATTGACTACCACTAAGCATCAAAGGATGCATCACAGTTGTCGAGTGTGTCTACAAATGTGTGAAAGATGAGTAAACCGCTTGAAAATGAATAGTGGCATTGCTTCTGCATTTCTTTTATGGAGTAACAGATTTGATCTCTATATGCAATGATAAATCCTTGGTGATTGAAACATCTGGAAAGAATGAAGGTAGAAAATTTGTCACCAAGACCTTGTATCAAGTGTCAAAGTGACTTTACATATGAATGCCAAAGTGTTAGAGATGAAGGATTGAAGTCTAGGGCGTTTAAGTTCTTGCACCAAGGGCAATTGCCATTGTTTTACTCCTCATGAGATTCTTCCAGCTCGATGATTTTGAAACCGATATGATGACATGAGAAGACAAAGACTCATGACGTCACACATGATGAAGGTTTAATTGAAAATTTGAAAGCTCAAGAATTACAGAGTCCGATTGAACATTGAAGACTTGATAATTTCCATAGGACGAATGATCCTATGGAAGTAGAAAATAAGAATTGTTCTCAGTGAAGAGAAACTGATGGGAGGAAAACTACATTAGAACCTATTGTTTCAGTTTGCAAGTTGTGATAGGAACACATATGCAAGCTGTGATTTTATGCTTGTGATTGAATATTTTTGGCCAATATTGGGGGATATTGAGCCCTTTTTGAGGCCAGATCTTGGGAGGAAGTTGGGAGATGGTTACCAAATTTAGGTCTATATAAACCAGGCCTTCTTGAGGTCATTGGGAGATCAAAAGAGGTTCATAACAGGTTTATGCTATTGGATTGTTGAGCTAAAGACCATTGTTATGTAGGGAAGCTATTGAGGAGCACACCTTTGCGGGCCATTTCTGGGAGCTCTGTTCATCCGATTTGGGTGACATCAATTTTGATGGGTTCATTAGATTTGGTAGAACAAGACCAACTCATTTTTTTAACCTTTTGGAACTATCATGATGTATTTGTAAAGCTTCGAAAATAAATAAGCAAAATCCCACTGAGACAAGGCCCAAAGACGTAGGCTAGATTGTCGAACTCCGCTATCACATTGGTGTTATGGTTTTTTGTTGTTTATGCCTTGTTTTAGATCTATGCATGTTTATATGGTTGTCATAATTCCTTCATTATTCTTCCTCTTTCTTTAATCTTCCTAATTGGTTAATCAACACCTGCATAATAACTCAGCCATAGTTGTGTAAAAGATCTTTTCGGATCAAGTTGTATCAGAGCTAGTTGACATTTGGAATTTGAGTTTTGCATGTTAACCAAGGAAGAGATCATCTCAAGGGAGAAAATGGAATCTATAGGAGGAATTTCTAAAGATGAGAAAGAATTCAAAAATTTGGTGTTTTCCATGGACGAGATGGTGAAAGTGTTGTATGAAGACTACTTGGAATGAAAGAGCTCGGTTCAAGTGAAAGCTTCAAAGAATAACGAAGGCAAAGAGGGATTGAAGGAAGTGCCTTCTACATCTGTTTAAGAAAACATTTCTGAGGTATGCAGTGAAGGTCATTCATCAAATTCTCCTTATTCCCATCAAAATGGTTTTGGTGCATTTGAAAAACATACAAGAGGTATAGGTTTGAGATTGCTAATCAAGATGGGTTATGAAGGAAAGGGTATTGGAATTGAGATCGAAGGTATAGTTAATCCCATCGAGGTTGTGGAAAGGCAAAAATTTTTGGGATTGGGATATGGCGAATTGGAACTTGGAGCATCCTCCAAGATGGGCTCCAAAACTTCAGAAGCAAGTAATGCTTCAAATGACCAGATTAAGACATTGCAGGAACACTTCATGAAAGGTAATGGCGCATCACTTCAGGGTTGTGGTAGTCAATGCAAGTCATCTCCAAAGAAAATTGAAGACCAACATGGAAGGTATAATGGTAATGATTTTTCAAATTCTCTTGTTGATTATAAAGAACATAATCATGTAATCCAGAACTTGTGGAATCTTTATCCATGTAATTTTTGTCATTCACCAAAGAATTGTGTTACAGGAAACCTATGTCGACTAGGAAGGAAACACAACATAAAGACTCAACTCCACGAAGGAAGAAAGAGAAGGGTAAACAGGTCTAGATGAAAAAAATTCAGTGCACTTATTAGAACAGGAGTGGACATCAAAAGGCTAGTTGTTGGAAGCTTAATCCAAAGCTTCGTCCAAGGAAGGAAAAAAGTATTGCACATGTACTTAGGAAGGAAGAATGATTACCAACAAGCAAAGAAGAACACCATGAAGGAAATAAACCATCCAGTTGGTTTTTCCAGAAGTGGATGTCACAAGTTCATTGTATTTTGCTTCCATTAATGTAATCACACATGTTCAAATGATAACATGTTATAACATCATTTTTGTACAACATTGTATTTTGTTTTTCTCTTTATGATTATGTAATCCATAAAAGTCCATTCTTGTAACCTTTTGGGGACCAAAAGGTCCTTTAGTGGAGAGGTGTGATCCAGATTTGGATCCAGGAGCTTGATGTGGCTCAGAAACGCCTAAAAATCGATGTTCTTAGAATGTCTTCAAAATGGATGTGTGCATAGGCCTCGATGATAGGAACCCGACACAACTTGAACAGGCTCAAAAAAGAATTGTATGCTCAAGTTATGGTGATCTTCTCATTTTGCCAAATAAGAAAAAAAAACATTGACTGTACAATCCATACAATGCCACGTGGCAGCTAACTGTATAGGTCGTATGGTTGTACAAATGACGTGGCATGCACATTCAACACTGACATGGCAACTTCTGGAGGTGACATGTGGCAGGGTGACTGGGCGTATGGAGTTAACGTGGACAGGACATGTGGACCAACCAGGAGGTGACACATGTCACAACTGTAAGGGTGACACTTGGCACATCCGTATGGTGACACGTGGCAGGGTACAAAATGCTGACAGGGAAGGTGATGTGTCCATTAGGAAAATACTCATTTGACACATGGTAGTAGACTGGTGAATGAAGCAGTGCCACGTCACCCAGATGTGGGCTTCCACGTGGCACCCAGTGGTTGTTTCATTGGCAAAATTGTTTTGGTATCCATGAGGATTGGACGCATGACCTCTGGTCAGGCTAAGTCTTGGAAGTGTTGGGCTGGCTGGGTGTAATGTCCCTTTCCAAATA